>VXBZ01006134.1:147142-166403 GCA_013399135.1 Heliornis fulica
TCATGTTGAGCCTCTCATCTACCAGTCCTCCCCAGTCCTTCTCCCAGTACTCAGTACTCCAGATCAGCATGGACCAAACCAAGTCAGGTTTTTTGTGAGCAAGGCAACATGGTGCCCCAGCCATGTACATAATTACGTGCTTATGTAAATCATGCCCATACCTGCATTCTCTTTAAATCCCTTCACAATTTTTCATGTATATCCTTTGAGTTAAGATTTCTGTTAATTTTCTAAGCAGCACTTGTGATCCACTAGGTTATACTCTTCAGCAGTCTTCACGGACTTCGAGAAATTTTCCGCTCCAGAAATAACAAAGCGGCCAGTGGAAGACTTGATTCTGCAAATGAAGGCACTAAATATAGAAAAGGTGAGGTGTAAATTGGCTTCCTGCTGCAGTGCTCATTAAATTCGTTGCCCCTAGGAGCCAGAAACAAACACAAATGTCTTTTATCGTCATTGCCTGTGGCTTGTTTGTGTTAGAAGTGAGGATCCTCGGACTTGATTTTAGTTCTGCAAATTGCAGAAGCTGCTGTAAATTCTTCCAGGCCTTAGCAAACAATTTTGTTGAGGTAGTAAAGTTTTCTTTTATTCTTAATATTTTAAAAACCCCATTCAGATGGGTTGTGTTTTGGAGATACTTGAGGACTCTCAGAAGTCACAGTACTGAAAGTTAGACATTAAAGCCATAGGCGGTGCCTGGAGACCGTGGCTGCTAAGGGTGATGCTGGTGTTCCTGTTTCCTCATGTTCTTGTACTCAGCGTTTCCTCCCATTATATGTACTTTCCTCTCACTCCTGGCAGACATCCTAAATGTTTTTCTTTGGCATATGTAACCAGAGGGGAGGGTTTCGCTCCCTTCCAGGACTTCTTACTGTGTTCAGACTCCGTTCTTCAGTGGGAGCTGTGTCAGTGATGTACTGAGAGGCCTTTTTCCCTTGGTATCTGTAGGTAATCAACTTCCCGTTCCCAACACCACCTCCTGCAGAAGCACTTGCAGCAGCTGAGGAGTTGCTGATAGCCCTGGGTGCCTTGAAAGAACCCTCTATGACAGGAAGGTAATGTCTGTTACCCCCCACAAATTTCTTCCTGACACCAGTTATCGAGGCAGTGGGCACTGCTCTCCTGCCTGCTTTTCCATCTCAGCCCTGCCACCCAAGAGTGTGCCTTTGTACAAACACTGCCATCATTTTACAGTCCCAGGTTCACCTGCATTTGTTCTGCTGACCCTGAGTTAATGCAATGAAGTTCCTTCATTACATGATTTTTCCTTTTCCTCTCCAGGCTGAAACAGCAGCTGGCAGCAAAGCTGAGTTGCCCCATTAGTCCCCTGGGCAGAGTAATGGCCACCTTTCCTGTAGCCCCCCGCTATGCGAAGATGTTGGCGTTGAGCCGGCAGCACAACTGCCTGCCGTACACCATCACCATCGTGTCCGCAATGACCGTCCGGGAGCTGTTCGAGGAGTTTGACAGGTGAGACTGGGTCCTGGTCAGAGGATGCATCACCTTGGGATGCCTCTTATATTGAGGCTGCTCTGTGTGTGAGCACAAGACTCATTTATGCTCCTTGTTCCTTTCAGCCCAGCAGTAAGTGAGGAAGAGACGGCGAAACGGAAGGGGAAGAAAGCAAGACTCCTGCAGATGCAGAGGGTGTGGGCTGGGCAGGGGCCGATGCAGGAGCTGGGAGACCTCATGGTGATGTTAGGTACCACAGGCAGCCCTTTCCCTTTACTCTTAACTTCCCTTCTGTACCTCTCCCTGTCACCCTGGGCTCTTGGCTTCAACCAACCAAAGCCATCTTTGGGCTGTGGGCTGTTTTCTGGGCTGTTCTCTGGGCAGCCTGCCAGCGTCCCAGGCTAACGATGGGTGGGAACTGTGATAGTCATGTGGACCCTGACAGCCTGACAGGACCCTGACAGCCTGACAGGAGCCTGTTGGCCCTGCAGTTGGTTTGGTGACCCTGAGGGTGCTGCCCCACAGTTGGTTTAACTAAGAGAACTGATGATGGGCTGAGTTGTTTCTCCACTTGACTGTCACTTCCAGGAGCAGTGGGGGCCTGTGAATATGCTGGCTGTACCCGTAAATTCTGTGAAGAAAACGGGCTCCGATACAAAGCCATGCTGGAAATCCGGCGCTTGAGGGGGCAGCTGACGACAGCAGGTGAGTGGGTTTGGAGAGGAGTCACTGTGTTTGTTCTCTTTTGGGGGGTGACAGATCAACTGGGCTGTTTGTTGCAACTTAACTCACCTTTTCTCTCCTCACAGTGAACTCGGTCTGCGATGATGCTGGCCTCTATGTTGATCCAAAGATGAAGCCTCCAACAGAAGCTCAAGCAACTTATTTGAGACAGATTGTGCTGGCAGGGCTGGGAGACCACCTTGCCCGAAGGGTTCAGGCAGAAGAGCTTCTGGATGACAAGTGGAAAAATGCCTACAAGGTACACAGCTGGATTTGACCAAATTTCTCTTCCCTGTCTGTGTCACAGAAACAGCCCAGAGCTTCTGGCTGGCTTTGGGGCTGCGTGTGCTGGCTTTCCATGACTTCTTTGCATGCAATTTAGGTTTCCAGTGTTGCAATTTCCCAGTCCTTATGTAGGAGTTGTAAAAGAGCTCAGAAGCAGCATTATGCCATCTTGCAAAGTGCTTGATGTCTCCAGGGAATGTGAAGCACAAAGTTTACATAGTCATTAAAAGCCTCCATCGCTTACAGAAACCATATAAAAATATATCTGAGAGAGAGAGATTAGATGCCAGCAAGAAACTGGATTGCCAGTAACTCATGGTACTCTGTTTGCATCTCCTGTGCTGTCTTACAGACTGCTCTCTTGGACGACCCAGTGTTCATCCATCCAAGCTCAGTCCTCTTCAAACAGCTCCCAGAGTTTGTGGTGTACCAAGAAATCGTCGAAACAACAAAGCTGTACATGAAAGGTGAGACTGCTGAGGTCCTTGCTGGCTCTGCAGGAATTCAGAAGCACTCAGCAGAACGTTTTTCTTCCTCTCTTTAGCGTGGTCATGTCTCCTGAGATTCTAGAGCTGGGTGAGGGGATGAATTGGTCTAGTTTATTCTTCCTCTACAGAATGGACTGGAGCAAAACTCTGCTTCTAAAACAGTTGCTCTGCACCAGCCCTGTCAGCTATACTTTATCTATAGTGGATCTTTATCTGGATGACCTCTGGGAGTCGCTNAGTTTCTGAAACAGTTGCTCTGCACCAGCCTTGTCAGCAATACTTTATCTATAGCTGGTCTCTGAGTGTTAAAACATAAATCTGTGCAGCTGACTTGAGCAGTGAGATACAGGTACCTCTGTAGGGATGAGGTCCTGGCTCCTGAGGGGATGGAAGTGCTTGTGAGCATTCAGGTGTGTGTTTTCCCTTCCTAAGGTGTGTCTGCAGTCGAGCCCGAGTGGATTCCTGCCCTGTTGCCGCCCTACTGCCACTTTGGGAAGCCTCTGGAAAATCCTCCTCCATCTTACTGCCCTGAAACAGGTCGAGTTCGCTGTCACAGGCCAAGTGTCTTTTGTAAGTGTCTTCAAACATGTTACTCAGAGAAGCTTTTGCACAAAGCTGCCATGGTTACTGTTGTCACTGCTTTTAACAAGACCATCAGCAGACCCAAACAGCTTTGGACTGTTTTAAGAGCTTAACAGCAGCTTGAGCAGCTCCATGGGATTTGTATTTCAGTATCAGAATGTATCTACATTCTACGGCCTTCTGCTCCCCCAGTGAAGGAGCAAGGCTGGTTGGGTGGTTGCACTCCACTTCATCTAGCACCTGGGTTGTCACAGCTCCCTGAGGTCCCCTCCTCTTCGAGCATTTGTTGATTTTTCTTTCCAGATCGGGTTAGCTGGGAGCTCCCTGCTGTGGAAGTTGATTACCCAGAAGGTGTTGACCGCTACAAATACTTTGCCAGGTTCCTGCTTGAAGGAAAGGTGAGTGTGTTCCTGTGGTGTTACTTCCTCAATGTTATCTCATAAGTTTTAGCTCAGTTTTTGGAGGAGATGAGCCTTGTGGCTTCTCTGTGTGTGTCCCCACTCCTTGGTAACTTGTTGGTGGCTGGAGGAGTTTGCTGCAGTTGGTGGGGTGGGGAAGATATCTTTAAAGTATGAAACAGTGTTTGGGTAAGAGAGATCTCTAGATTTAAGGCTTGTTTTTGCAAAGGAGAAAGGCTATAGCTCGTGTCTGTGTTCTGAGATATAAGAGTCATCTGGCAAACCAGTCAGGACACGATTGGTGTGGAGACAGGGATGGGAGAGAGGTGCTAATAGAGGATATGGCATGGATGTGTAGTAGTCTGAGGTCATTGATGATGGTTTCCCCAGTACAATTAATTTACCTTGTTCATTTGATACTCTATAACAAACCCTCCAGGTCATTGAAAAGTTGAGTTCTTACAGCCGGTGTCTGCTGTCCAGTCCCCTGATAATGCTGAAGACATGGTCCAAGTAAGTTGAGTTTATCTCCACTGAACACTTTTAACTTCCTTTTAAATGAAAGAAAAAAAAAAAATCAGTGCTGGGAGGGGTGTTGTAGATAGTGATCCTGGCTGTAGCTGTGGGGAGAGGAAAATGAGTTTTTTTACCAAGAAAAATCCTGTCTCAAGAGAATCAGGCAGTTGAAAGGGCAGCGTGCAAGAACACACACAGAACACACAGAGGTCACGCTGACCTCTGCGGGCTGCTGCTTACAGATAAACTGCTCAGTCGTGTAGGGAACTGTCAGGTGAGCACTGCTACACTCCTGGCTTTTCCTTGCAGCTTGGCCACTTGTACTGTCTTTTCAAGAAGGTTGCCAACAGACCATGTTTTTGTTGTGGTTTTGGTTGCATTCATAGAAGTGTGGCCCTCAAAAGGACTGTCGGTTACTGCTTCGCTCGCTGGCTCCCTCGATGCCCTCTCGTGTACCAAAACAAGCTCTATCTGAGGCTCCTGGGGGTTTTCATGGAGTTCATAGACATAAGGATTTTAAAACACTTTGTTAAAAGTCACTGATGCTTTCTGAGGATCCTGCAGTGAGAAAGCATTTCCCAGGTTTAGTCAGTTCGAGGTTCAGCGTAGGACCTGTGGGTCCTTTTCGCCTTGCTGCCTGTCGTGCAGCCACGCAGCAGATAACTCCATGTGTCAGCAATGACAGCAACCTGTTGGTACTTGTAACAACAAAATGTTGTGCTAGGGGGAAGAAACTCCTTGCAGTGAACTTCCCCAAGACAGTGAGGTGTCTCTGATCCAGAGGTTGTGTGTTTCTACGTCAGTGTTGAGCCTTTTTAGGCGTATGAATTCAGGAAGATAAGCTGAATGCTGTAATGCTCTGCCATGCTGTGCTAATGATGATTATTTTGGATTGATTTAGACTTCAGCCCAGGACAGAATCCCTCCTGCAGGCTCTAGTTGCAGAACATTGTGACAATCGTGATGCTTTACTGGCTGCATGGAAGAAAAATCCAAAGTGTAAGTGTCCTGCCTGCTTAATTATTAGTCATATCAGTCCAGACCTTGTAGTGTCTCAATAACAGTTGGCATTTTGAATTCTGATTTTAAAAACGGATGGTTTCACTTGGTAAACCAGGAAGTATTTGGAGTGTCTTACCAGAAACAATAATGCTCCGTGTTTTGTTCTTGTGGGGGACTGGAGTGATATTTTAGAAAGCAGCATTTGTTAGAACTTTAAGAATTTTTGTCCTGTAGTTCTAATAACAGTTAAAATGTTCAGTTTTGGGCTTTTGAAAAACCAAACTACAATGATACTGTTGGTGGATGCAGGAGAAACTCCTTCTGTGTACTATTAGCAGACCAGATTATGAGAGTTCTTTACAGACACGGCAGCAAAGTTTAACAAAACAAATAAATCCTCCCCATGGGACTGCAGCAATAGCTTTCACAGTAGCTCTCCTGTACTTGGTAACTTCCATAGCTGCATGTCCAGGCTCCCACGCTGTCCCAGCAGTGGGAGGTTGGTCTTTGCCCCCATCAGGAGAGGTGCCCTCTTTCCCCAGCCTGAGCAGCCTGACAGCACAGGACCTCTTGCCAGCAGAGCGGCTCCAGTCCCCCTGTAGCCATCTAATCACTCCTCTGTTTCATTCCAGATTTGCTCACAGCCTATTGTCAGTGGATCCCTGAAGCTATGCACGATGATCTGGCCAAGATGTGGCCACCAGTAGCACCGTGAAGTGCTCAGGTCTGTTCTCACCGGGCTCCACTTCGACAAGGTGTTTGGAGAGCTTGGGTCTCCTTGGAAGTCTGCTGACATAGATGGACTTGCTGACTGTTACTGATACAGTGATACCTTCTTGTAGGCAAACTGTGTGTTGTTCTGGTTTTCTAGGATGTGTTCCCAGAAGGCCCTACCAGCTGATTCGCTGGTATTTTGTAATATTAATATTTGGATAATTTTATCCATTTTATTTTACAGATTGGGTGGGTTTTATATGAATTTTCTCTTTGGACTATATTAGTCATGCAGTCTATAATAAATATGTATAGTTCCTAAAGTGAACTGGAGAAATGTTTTCTCTGTGGGACATTGTGATAAGCAGGAGAACTACAAACCTTGGTGGACCTCATGTATGAGTGCAGATCCCCTTTTGTCCTCATGGTGGGTTGGCCCTGGCCAGCAGCTCAGCAGCATGTTGCCAGCATGGCAGGCAGTGCAGAAGTGGGAAAACTTGTGGGTTGGGATAAAGATAGTTTAAAGGATGCAGAGGCAATCCCTCACCCACACGATGACCAGCTGGTATCCAAGCATGACATTAAATGACACAGCTCTGTTCACCTGTCCTGGTTGTGTCCCTCCCAGCGTCTTGCCCACCCTCAGCCCATTCCTGGGGGAAGCAGAAGGAGGAAAAAGAGGAAGATCTGGTGCTGTGTGGGTGGTGCTCAGCATATTACCACACGGGGATTTTAACAGCACTGGTTTGGTCCCAGACCCAAAACACAACAGCTTACAGATTGCTCTGGAGAAATCAACCCAGCCAGACCCAGCACACTCCTGGTATTTTCCTGCTTCTCTGGGAATTTGCTGTGAGTTCAGAGTCTCCATTAATCTTGGTTTCGATATGGTTTTCAAATCTCTGCTCAAACCTTGCTCGGAGCTGTGGGCACTCAGAGCTGGTGACCCTGCTCTGCTCCGTGGTTTGCCAGTTCTGTTTGACAGCCTGGTGCTCCAGAGCCAGCCTGTGTTCCATGGGCTGGAGCACTTTTGGGAATGCTGCGGCTTTAAGGAAGCAGGGCAGGCTTTGACCACGCCGTCTGCTAATTCTGCAGCAGGAAATAGTGTCAGTCCCAGAAGAAAATGTACAGCTGGAGTTTACCTTTCCTTGCATCTAGCCCTTTTCCTTGTTAAACACTGAACTCACACTGTTATTTCTGTGTTGCTTCTAACGAGAAGGGGTGTGTGCAGTGACCTTCTGGCCTCCACACTCTCGAAGAAGCTGGTGCAACCCAAGCACAGCAAATGGCAGTGTTACTGCCAGGCACTTCAGGGCAGGACAACAACACATGTTTATGCTGATGAAGTGGCAGTTTTGGAGTTAGAATTCTGGAAAATACCCTAAAGTGTGTTTCTAGCCCCGGGCAGGAGGGTGATTGCTCCTTTCTCGAGCAAGAAGTGCAGAAGTTTGCAAAGTGCTCTGTGCTCATGGAAGGGGAAAAAAAGGAAAATATCAAGGAAATCTCCCAAGNCTCCGTGTTTTGTTCTTGTGGGGGACTGGAGTGATATTTTAGAAAGCAGCATTTGTTAGAACTTTAAGAATTTTTGTCCTGTAGTTCTAATAACAGTTAAAATGTTCAGTTTTGGGCTTTTGAAAAACCAAACTACAATGATACTGTTGGTGGATGCAGGAGAAATTCCTTCTGTGTACTCTTAGCAGACCAGATTATGAGAATTCTTTACAGACACGGCAGCAAAGTTTAACAAAACAAATAAATCCTCCCCATGGGACTGCAGCAATAGCTTTCACAGTAGCTCTCCTGTACTTGGTAACTTCCATAGCTGCATGTCCAGGCTCCCACGCTGTCCCAGCAGTGGGAGGTTGGTCTTTGCTCCCATCAGGAGAGGTGCCCTCCTTCCCCAGCCTGCCCGTGAGCAGCCTGACAGCACAGGACCTCTTGCCAGCAGAGCGGCTCCAGTCCCCCTGTAGCCATCTAATCACTCCTCTGTTTCATTCCAGATTTGCTCACAGCCTATTGTCAGTGGATCCCTGAAGCTATGCACGATGATCTGGCCAAGATGTGGCCACCAGTAGCACCGTGAAGTGCTCAGGTCTGTTCTCACCGGGCTCCACTTCGACAAGGTGTTTGGAGAGCTTGGGTCTCCTTGGAAGTCTGCTGACATAGATGGACTTGCTGACTGTTAGTGATACAGTGATACCTTCTTGTAGGCAAACTGGGTGTTGTTCTGGTTTTCTGGGATGTGTTCCCAGAAGGCCCTACCAGCTGATTCGCTGGTATTTTGTAATATTAATATTTGGATAATTTTATCCATTTTATTTTACAGATTGGGTGGGTTTTATATGAATTTTCTCTTTGGACTATATTAGTCATGCAGTCTATAATAAATATGTATAGTTCCTAAAGTGAACTGGAGAAATGTTTTCTCTGTGGGACATTGTGATAAGCAGGAGAACTACAAACCTTGGTGGACCTCATGTATGAGTGCAGATCCCCTTTTGTCCTCATGGTGGGTTGGCCCTGGCCAGCAGCTCAGCAGCATGTTGCCAGCATGGCAGGCGGTGCAGAAGTGGGAAAACTTGTGGGTTGGGATAAAGATAGTTTAAAGGATGCAGAGGCAGTCCCTCACCCACACGATGACCAGCTGGTATCCAAGCATGACATTAAATGGCACAGCTCTGGTCACCTGTCCTGGTTGTGTCCCTCCCAGCGTCTTGCCCACCCTCAGCCCATTCCTGGGGGAAGCAGAAGGAGGAAAAAGAGGAAGCTCTGATGCTGTGTGGGTGGTGCTCAGCATGTTACTAAACGGGGATTTTAACAGCACTGGTTTGGTCCCAGACCCAAAACACAACAGCTTACAGATTGCTCTGGAGAAATCAACCCAGCCAGACCCAGCACACTCCTGGTATTTTCCTGCTTCTCTGGGAATTTGCTGTGAGTTCAGAGTCTCCATTAATCTTGGTTTCGATATGGTTTTCAAATCTCTGCTCAAACCTTGCTCGGAGCTGTGGGCACTCAGAGCTGGTGACCCTGCTCTGCTCCGTGGTTTGCCAGTTCTGTTTGACAGCCTGGTGCTCCAGAGCCAGCCTGTGTTCCATGGGCTGGAGCACTTTTGGGAATGCTGCGGCTTTAAGGAAGCAGGGCAGGCTTTGACCATGCCGTCTGCTAATTCTGCAGCAGGAAATAGTGTCAGTCCCAGAAGAAAATGTACAGCTGGAGTTTACCTTTCCTTGCATCTAGCCCTTTTCCTTGTTAAACACTGAACTCACACTGTTATTTCTGTGTTGCTTCTAACGAGAAGGGGTGTGTGCAGTGACCTTCTGGCCTCCACACTCTCGAAGAAGCTGGTGCAACCCAAGCACAGCAAATGGCAGTGTTACTGCCAGGCACTTCAGGGCAGGACAACAACACATGTTTATGCTGATGAAGTGGCAGTTTTGGAGTTAGAATTCTGGAAAATACCCTAAAGTGTGTTTCTAGCCCCGGGCAGGAGGGTGATTGCTCCTTTCTCGAGCAAGAAGTGCAGAAGTTTGCAAAGTGCTCTGTGCTCATGGAAGGGGAAAAAAAGGAAAATATCAAGGAAATCTCCCAAGACGGAAAGCTGAAGTTAGGGGTGTTGTGAGGAACTGGATCTGAGGAACACAACCAAAAGCGGGGGAAAAAAAGAAGTGGAGATGCCGGGGATTGAACCCGGGGCCTCATACATGCAAAGCATGCGCTCTACCACTGAGCTACATCCCCTGCTTGGTAACACGTTACACGCGGTCCCTCTAAAGCTCTGCGCGACTGCAGCCAGGCGTGGCGAGGAGACCGCTGCGCCCCGTGAAACCGGCGGGAGCAGCATGGGGTGAGGCAAAGACCGTGAGGAGCTCCGGGGGCAGCAGCGTGGGGACCCGCGGGGGCTCCGCGCTGCGGGAGGTGGCTGGATCCTTGTAGTGCAAAGTGGGAGAAAGGGTTTACGTGCTCATCCTCGTTAGTATAGTGGTGAGTATCCCCGCCTGTCACGCGGGAGACCGGGGTTCGATTCCCCGACGGGGAGGTGCTCTGTTTTGGTCTCGGTTGTCATTTTCTTGGGTGAGGCGAGCGCGGGAGGGGCGGACGTCTCGCTCCCTCGCCGCGGGGACAGTTTGTAGGTCCAGCGGGCAGAGTTGGACTTTTACTCCCGATCCGCCGTTCTTCCNTAGACTGAAGATCTAAAGGTCCCTGGTTCGATCCCGGGTTTCGGCAGGACATTTTTCCATCGCCCCGCGGGTGACGGCGGAGCATTTTGCCGCCGAGTGGAGCGGGCCCAGCGGCCGCGGGTGTCACTGCGGGCGCTCGCAGACCTGCGGTTTTGCGGCAGGAACCGACTCCTCACGAGCACAACTGCCGCAGATCCCACGGGCACCAGGGTATCTCCCGGCCTTCCGCCCCCTTCAACAAGCCGTCCTCGTTAGTATAGTGGTGAGTATCCCCGCCTGTCACGCGGGAGACCGGGGTTCGATTNCCCCCCTGGCACGCGGGAGACCGGGGTTCGATTCCCCGACGGGGAGGCCGCAGATATTCCTTTTTACGGACTTTTTTCTTTTTTTTTTTTTTAAATTTTCTTTCCCACCCGGATTTGTCTCATTTCTGAAGGATTTTTATAAACCTAAAATCGCGGGGTTGTGTGTGCGCTAGCGCAGAGCGCGCCCGTACTCCTGAGAGCTGTCGGAAGCTCACACGCAGCTCCCCTCAGGCTCCGCGCCGGGCCCGTCCCCGCCCGCGGGTTCCGCGCCGCTTCCCCCCGCGCAGGGTGCGGGAGAGGTCGACCTGGCCGGCAGGCAGGGCCCCCAGCGCGGGGCACGGGGATGTAGCTCAGCGGTAGAGCGCATGCTTTGCATGTATGAGGTCCCGGGTTCAATCCCCGGCATCTCCAGGGGCAGCCTCAGCGTTGTTTTTATTTCCTTCTTCCCGAGGTTTTACCCGCGGTTGGACAACGGAACGCGGTACCGGGAGCGAGCGATGCTCGGTGGCACATAACGGTTTGGGGTTGTTCCGTGACTTGGTTCAGCTCGGGGCTGTGCAAACACACAAGAACCTCGTGTCTCTTGAGTATCTCGCTGCCACGCTCCTGCAGACACAGAGCAGCCCACACCAGGGGAAGAAACATGTCCTGGTTCTGGCCAGGATGGAGCAGTGTCCCCAAGCAGCCCACAGAGGTGACATGAGTTGGCTAGGGCTGTTTCCACACCACCTGACATCAACCATGCCCCTATAAATAAATGGGGGTGGTGGGGCAGAGACAGAGAATTGGCTCCAGAGGCTCTTGCATTGGGACAGTGGTCTTTGTTAGCATCTTTGGTTGGTACTTTGTGTTATCACTGTGTGTGTCTGTTATTGTTCCCCTCTCAACGTGCTTATCAGTAAACTGTCTTTATCCCGACCCCGGGGCTTGGTCTGTTTTCTCTCTGCCTGGGGCTGAACCACAACAAAGCACTGAACCCTGATACTCAGGGTGACGCTGGCCTGCTAACCCTGCCTGTCCTCTTCACCCCACAACTCAGCAGAGCTGGCTATGCCCAAGCCTGCAGCAGGCACTGGGTTGGCTCAGGGTCTCCACACCGCATTCCCAGTGCCAAAGGAAGGCACAAATCTCAGTACAACACTTGCTGGCTGCAGGAGCCTTTCCTCTGGCTCTGCAGTTCCTGCTCACCTCTGCTGTCCTGCTCCAGCCCAAGGCAGTGTGAGCAGGCTTTGCTCAAAGCAGGTCAGGAGGAGCTCTTTGGAAACAAACTCTGCTTCCATCTGCTTGGGTTGGCTGGGCTCACACAGGTCTGTCTCACCTGGAAAACTCTTCCGAGCTGGGAGGGCTAAAAGATAAAGCAGAGAGAGCAAGGCCCATGCAGAGCTTGAAAAAGTTTTTATCTGCACAGCTCAGCTACCAGCAGTTTGTCTGCACTGTTATCAACAGCATATCCAGAGGTCTCAGGCAGGGGAGAGCCCAAGTACAGACATATGTGACATGAGCCTTCCTGCCAGAGTGGTTAAAGGGTTCCTTGTGCTATTTTTAAATTGCTATTACTTCTAGTTGTTATTTCCTGACAAATATTTGGCTACTGCACTCAAAGCATGAGCATCTCTGTTGTAAACAGCTCCCTGGACAAGTTCTCTCTGGGCATCTGTACTTCTGGAATACACCCTGCACATGATGCAAGGAAGAGACTGTTGCTGCCCCAGAGAGTTTGTAGTAACAGGCACAAAGTGACAGACGTTTTGGCAGGGGAAAATCAGTATTTGTCAGTATAGAGATCATGGTCTGTTAGGACCACCAGACTATTCACTAAGCAAGGGGTTCTCTACACAGTGTAGGAGAAACACAGAGTGGCTTTGTTCACTGAAAGCCCCTCCCTGCTCAGGAAAGGGCTGTTCTGCAGACCACCCTGACATATTTAATGACTGTTGCATTATGGCTTATCCTCTGCCTTGCAGTGCAAGTACAATATGAATCTTTAGGGTGCTCCACCTCCAGATTCAGACCTCAGGTACAAGCTCACTCAGGATGCTCAGTGGTTGGCTGCCTATGCTGAACAGATAAAGAACAACACCACATCATCTTAATTTCTTTCCGTTACAGATCTCCATCTTGACATGAAACATCTTGTCATGAAACACACTGTCATGTGCCTTTTCAGCTATTTTCAGAGCAGCCCCGAGTGTAACAAAAAGAATAAGCTTAGCATTCTTCACTTTTGGACGAGGAAAGACCTAAATCTGAAAGGCTATTTCCAAACTCTGATGTTTATACAATAAATTGAGCCACAGAGAAAAATTCTAACCAGAGAAGAAACCAAGACTTTGGAAAATTTCCCCTGCTAAATGACAGAGTTATTTATTATCGTTATTACTCTTGTCATGCTGAGTTTTAATACAAACTCAAGGCACCATCAGTGAGAAGCTCTGCAGAGCATCCCCCTCCTGTAAATGTGTCAGACAAATGCAGGCTGGTTTCCCCAAACCAATCACAGAGCTGTTGCTGGGCCTCTGCTCCCTTCCTACTGGTGTACAGCAGTGGGTGTTATCTGTGTCCTCGTAGGCAGCGGTTTTCCTTGGGTGCAGGCAAACGCAGGATCACGTAGGCGGATTGAACCGAATGGCATTTCTTGCATCTTACAAACAAAGCCCCGTTTGTTTGTCCTTGAATTGCTCTAGAGTTTGACTAGGACGGCACAGGAGCCAGTGGAGCACAGCAGAGATCTACAGGGAGGTGCTCTGTGAGAACACAAAACAGGCATTATTATTATTTTTTACTCAGGATTGATTTTACTGCAGAAGCAAAGCTTAGTCCCGAGTTATAAACACTATTGTACCAGAGATGTACACTCCACTTTATGCATGTGTATATAAGTACTTGGGGACTGATTGTATCTCATGCAGATGCCCACAGGTCTCAAATCCCTTTGTCCATGAGGCCTCTTTTGTCCCTTTCTTCACCTCTCCCCTCCCCGGGCTGCCTGATCTCCATCCCGACAGGAGTCTCTTGCCCTCAGGCAGCTCCAGCGGACATCCCAGCACCGCTATGGTGGCCAGACACCCGATAGATACCCCTGGTGAGCACCCCTTGCTCACCAGCCACGGTGGCACCAACCTGCCTGCAGATGTGGGCCAGGCCGCCACACACCGGTCCTAGCCGAGGGAAATCACCCTCCCCCCCGCTTCCTTCTCCCTCCACCCCGCTGAGGCACCCCCGGAGTTTTATGACAGAGAATGACTAACGCTGCGGTCCCGCTCCACGCAGGTACCTCAGCGCCTGCCCCCCAGCAAGGCCCAGAGCTGCCCTGCCCTCTGCCCCAGGGAGCACGATCAAGGAGGCGCTTCCGAAACAGGGGTGCAACTGCAGGATATCAAACCCCTGAAGCAAACGTAAGGCCCTGGCAANCCCTCTGCCCCAGGGAGCACGATCAAGGAGGCGCAGGGGTGCAACTGCAGGCTATCAAACCCCTGAAGCAAACGTANCACGCTCCTTTGCGCGCGCGCGCGCACTGCCAACCGCCTCCCCGCGCAAAGCCGGTCAGTTCACCTCGCGAGGCGCTGACCCCTCCGCAGTGCCGGGACTCGATTCCTTCCACCCGCGCAGTAGAGCCGTGGCGCGCACGCGCCTCACAGGAATAAAAGATAGTGCCTGGCGGAGTGATCTGAGTCGCGGGGGCGGGGCGAGAGAGGCTATATAAGGGGCGGGAAGGGAATGTGTGGCGCAGTTGCAGCTGCGTGAAACTGAGAGGTTGTCGATCACTTGGCTTTTCGCCTCACGGTGAGTGCTTTGTTCATCGGCTTCGTCGTGCCTCCGCGGAGAAAGCGGAGAGTGGGGCTGCTCGGTGTGGCGGCGGTAGGGGATAGAGGCGCGATAGATGGCTGGGCAGGATATTGTGCGTAGCTGAGGGGGAGATGGGGATGCGGGTGAGGAGATGACGGGCGGCGGTAGGGGACGCGGGCAGCGATGTTTTCCTCTCCCTTCGCGGCAGCAACGTGAAGCCGCGGTAGGGGAGGAGATTTTTGGGAGAAGAGAGTACGGGCAGCTGCCGAGAAAATGGCGGCTGCGCAGGCGCAACGGCACTACAAGATGGCGGAGGGCGCGCGCGCGCATTCTGGGCGGGAAGGCGAACAGAGCGCGCGCGTGGCTCCGCCTTTCCGGTATGTGGGCCGTTTCACGGATGTGACGTCACGGCGTGACGTGGGGACAGGGCGTTCCCGAGGAGCGCAAACCCCCCGTATGGTGAGGAGGAGGAGAGCTTGCGGTAGCTGCCCATAGGGAGGACGGGGGGTTTAACGGCAGTGATATGTGTCATTCCAGAGCAAAATGCAGATCTTTGTGAAGACCCTGACCGGCAAGACCATCACCCTGGAGGTGGAGCCAAGTGACACCATTGAGAATGTCAAGGCCAAGATCCAGGACAAGGAAGGCATTCCCCCTGATCAGCAGCGTCTGATCTTTGCCGGCAAGCAGCTGGAAGATGGGCGCACCCTGTCTGACTACAACATCCAGAAGGAGTCCACCCTCCACCTCGTGCTGCGCCTCAGGGGTGGCATGCAGATCTTTGTGAAGACCCTGACTGGCAAGACCATCACCCTGGAGGTGGAGCCAAGTGACACCATTGAGAATGTCAAGGCCAAGATCCAAGACAAGGAAGGCATTCCCCCTGATCAGCAGCGTCTGATCTTTGCTGGCAAGCAACTGGAAGATGGGCGCACCCTGTCTGACTACAACATCCAGAAAGAGTCCACCCTCCACCTCGTGCTGCGCCTCAGAGGTGGCATGCAGATCTTTGTGAAGACCCTGACTGGCAAGACCATCACCCTGGAGGTGGAGCCAAGTGACACCATTGAGAATGTCAAGGCCAAGATCCAGGACAAGGAAGGCATTCCCCCTGATCAGCAGCGGCTGATCTTTGCCGGCAAGCAGCTGGAAGATGGGCGCACCCTGTCTGACTACAACATCCAGAAGGAGTCCACCCTCCACCTCGTGCTGCGCCTCAGGGGTGGTAACTGAGCTGGCTGGTTGTTGCTTCCTTACCAGTAAAAGTTTCTCTGCACTTGTTCATTCCAATAAAGCTGTTGCATTCACAAAAGTTTGTGTCTCAAGTTATGTGAACAACTGTTTATGCCGTTAACTAATCTCACTAAGAGTAGTAATTACTAACTGTAATCACCTAGCTTCCCATTACAGAGGTGTTGCCAAACTGCTTACACAAGGCTTATGTGTGACTGGCAAGTGTAACTAATCCTTCAGTGCCAGGTTTCTTGGCATTGTGTAAGTGTTCTCATAACCAGATGAAGCTCAAAGCCAGTTTGCAGCTGTTTTGCAGCTGTGAGGTTGTATAATCGCGTGTATGTAATGTGAAACTGCGATTGTTTGTGAGCTGGGAGGCTTTGATAATATCTGCTTTGCCCAGCAGTTGCCAGGTCCTGCTCCTGGTGCTTTTGTTTGCTGCGTGGGTTCATCCAAGGCCAGCAACATGCTCTGGGTCTGATGGCTGCCCTGGGCTGTGATAGAACGTTGCTACTGACCTTGCAAGCTGTGGGACCACAGGCTGGAGAGGCTGTGTGGCTAGTGTTGAGTCCTGCATCATTCACTTCAGGGCATAAGTCAACATTTTTTAAAGCTTAAGTGTATTAAGCAGACTCAGAAGCTCTGGCATCCTGCCTGCCTTAAAGCCTTGGCACAAGGCAATCTGCAATACATCATTGTAGCTTTCACTGAGTGGAAATTGGTGTTGACGAGGTAAAGCAAATGTTGGGGAGCAGTTCCTGTGAGCTGTAGAAGCTGGGGAAATCTCCACTGAGGTGGTGGTCACAGAGGTGGCTGAACATGGGAGGTCCCAAGTGGTTAACCACTGAGCTGTGGAGAGGGAAACCAGAATTCTCCCTGATAGGTGGTGGGCTTGGCTCTCACAGGGGATGTGGCAGGTGTTGGGGTAGAGCTTTCAGCTGCTTGCTGACCCTTTGGACCTGCTGTGATCTCAGGCAGGATTTTATTCTGAACACCAATGGCTCTTTAAGAGCTGTGGGAGGTGGTTTTGGTGCCTTTTGGCCTGTAAGGAATACCTTTGGACATGAACATGGGTGCTGAATTGGTGGAACCTCTTGGTGCCACCAGCACCAGGTATGAGTTGGTGTCACATCAGTGCTGGGCTCTGGATGTGTCCCTGGGGCTTCCACAGGACAATGGGTGGGAGCCTGAGTTAATGAAGCAGGACCCTCAGCCACAAGCAATGAAGCTTTGTGACTGGAGTGCTCTGGCCTCCAGATGGATGGGAGTTCATGCAGCAATCCCAGCCCTTGACAGGTTTGGGTGTGCTGTAGAGGGGCTCCTGGGACAGAGTGTCTGTGGGTGTCCCTGGGGAGAAGGGAGATGCTCTCTGGGAAAAAAGCTGCAGCCTGGTTATGCTTTCATAGCTTCTTTAGGTGTGAGGGAAGCTTTGTCTTGGAAATGTGATAAAATCTGGAAAAACCCCTACAGGCAGTGCTGGTTGGCTTGGTGGCTGAGGGAGGCGGGCTGCAGGAGGGCCCGGGGCTGCCTGATGAATTAAATTATTTTAAATGCCGTGGTAAAAACCCTCACACCACCATCCTCGCAGATGACAGTGCCGTACAAACAAGTGACAGCCTGCTGTGCGCTCCGAGAGGCTGCGCTGCCACCAGGCAAAGGCAGAGCTCAGCAGAGAAACCTGCGCTGTGGTTTCATAAGCTGAATCCAAGTGCTGATGTCTGCAGATCGCTTCAGGATTTGGTGGAACTTCAAAGGGCTCTTAACGGTGGCAGCAGCGCGGAGACCGCAGCTGGGGTAGGATAAACCACAGAACAGCAGTGTTTGATAAAAACAGTAGAGCATTTCCTGAGCGTTAAGGGTGTCTTTTGTTTTAAGCATGAAAGCACCTGCTGTCTCGCTTCAGAGGACTTCACAGGGTTTGCGTTGCCCCGCAGTGCCTCAGGGTATCTTCTGGATGTTGGGGTTTGTTGTTTTTTTCAAGGGAAAACTCCTTGCCCGGGATTTATTTCAAGCAAAATGTTTTAAAGGAAAGGAGAACGCAGCTCGTGCTTTGTGCTGGGTCTGAAAGCGCTGCTGCTGGGCAGTGTGACCGGCAGCTGCCTCCCTGCAGAGACCCAGCTGGCACTGAGCAGACATACTGACTGCTCCGGCAGTTAAACACCAGCAGCAAGGTCTAGAATGAAAAAAGACATAATTAAGGCTACTGACACAGGTGCAGGTGTTCCACCAGGGTGAAGGCCATGGAAAGAGTTGGGTCTTCTGCTCTTCTGACCTCTGCCCAGGTGGGAACTCTGTGTGTCCACACAACACTGTGCCATGGAGATGGCGCTTGGCAGGTAGGTGCACTCCAGTTTCTAGACCTTTCAGGTCAGACCAGTGCCCAGTTTCAGCAGCAGGATGATGTGTATAGTTACTGTGAAGTAGACTGTCACAATCTGGGACTCCATTTTTTCTTTCTGCTGACTTCTGGACACATTGATGGATGACTCATCCCAGCTTTTATTCAGGTCCACTTTAGACACATGTGATACAAAATCCCAAATCCTAAGAAAACACAGATGTGGGTTACAGGCTCATGGATATTTTTTCTTAGGGAGAGCCTGGCATTGAGCCTTGTCTCTGGGGCTGATGGCTGCTCTTGTCCCTTTTCCAGAGACCAAACCCTGCTGAGACACCAAACCCTTCTGAGACACCACGCTGCAGCCTCCCGCTGCAGCGTGGTGTCTCAGAAGGGTTTGGTGTCTCAAACACTAGCACAGTGACCACCGAGGATCCCAGTCATACCGGGGCTGGTCTGTGCTGTGCATGTCCCTATGGAGGAGAACCAGAAGATCCCATGGGGACCATTGTACTGCTTCATCCCTTGCTGGCTGCCAGCTGCATGACATACCTCTGCGATGCCCCCGAACTGGATATTCCTGCACCAATTATCCTTGCGCGGTGCCTGGAACAGCAGCAGGAGCAGTCAGGGAGGCGGCAGCGGCTGTGTCGTACTCACAGCCTGGTCTGGGTTGGAAGGGACCCCAAGGATCATTGAGCTCCAGTCCCCCTGTCACAGCCAGGGCCACCAACCTCCAGACCTGCATCTAGACAAGGTTGCCCAGGGCCCGTCCAACCTGGCCTTGAACACCTCCAGGCTTGGGGCATCCCCCACCTCTCTGGGCAGCCCCTTCCAGCCCCTCACCGCTCTCTGCGTGAGGGAAGAGTCTCTCCCCCTCCATGAGAGCGGTGACTGGTTGATGTTTTGTGTCCTCTCTCAATCTCCTCTATCTCAAGGTATCGATACACGCGGGTGCGGGTTGTATCGACGACGTACGCAGTCCCCGAGGACTCGGGGCCGGTGGGCGGGGCTAGACGAGGCTCCCCCCCCCTCCCCGCTCCGCCGCGCCGGGCCGGGCCGCGGGGGCATAAAGCGGCGGAGGCTCCGCTCCGTTCCGCTCTGCCGCGCTATGGCCGCGGCCCGGCGCCGGGTGTCGGTGGGGTTGGGGGTGGCCGGGGTGGCCTGCGGCCTGCTGGGGCTCTGTCTGCTGCTGGTGGGGCCTGTCATCGTCAGGGAGCAGGTTGTCAAGGTCAGCGGGACCGGGGAGGGGGTGCGG
>VXBZ01006134.1:166423-188316 GCA_013399135.1 Heliornis fulica
TGGGAGCTACAGGGGTGATGGTGGTGTGGAGCTGGGGGTGCTGGAGCTGGTGTGTGGGCTTGTTTTTAACAGAGCCCTGGGACAGGCTGCCCAGAGAGGTTGTGCAGTCTCCTTCTCTGGAGACATTCAAGACCAATCTGGACATGTCCCTGTGTGGTTTAATTGAGGTGATCCTGCTCAGGCGGGGGGGTTGGACTGGATGATCTTTTGAGGTCCCTTCCAACTCCTCATTCAGTGATTCTGGAGGAGCGGGAGGTGGCTGGATGCTAAAGGGTCTGTGCTTTGGGGTCACCCAAGGCCACAGCTCCCAGGGGGTCTTGGTACAGGCAGACTGGAGCTTGGGATGTTCTACTCTTGGTGATGGCAGATGCACTTGGGCTGTGCTGTGATCTCCTGTTAGCGTGGGCTTTGTGCGTAGCGGGAGCTGGCGGTGCCAGGCTGAGCATTGTCCCGGGCATCAGCCCTTCCTCCAGCCCCTGCCCACAGCTCTCCCCCACAGTAAATCCGTGTGTGGGTTGCCATGCTCAGAGGTGCCCTGGTGAGCTGCTTCCCAAAGTGGAAACAGGGCGGCAGGAGTGTCTGAAGGAGCCTTGTGCACAAGTCCTCTCATCCTAACCAACAACCTAAAGAGCCTCTGGAGACATGTCTTGTCCGCAAGAGAGGTCCCAAGGCCAAGGGGTGTTTGTTGCCCATGGCTAAGAAGAGGGATCAGGAGTGAGTTGTTGGTCGTTTCAGTAAACGCTGCACCATCTTGGGAACTGGTGCTCCCATTCTTGCTACTGGGACACCAGTTATCCTGCTGTAATAAACCAATTGGTTCATTCCCATGTTTAGTTAAACCTTTTTCTCCCTGCCCAAAAGAAATGTGTGTGTCCCCAGCCTGGGCAAGGTTTCTCCAAGCTTACACCTACCCTGGTCAGGACCTGGAAATGTGCTTCTTGATGAAGAAAGAGGTGAACAGGCAGCACCCCATAGCCGATGGCGGTGGTTAGTGTGCCAGGAAGCCTCTGCTGGAAAGGAACTTCTGCTTAAAGGCATCCTCTGGAAGTGCTGCTGCCTGGCAGAGCCTGACAGTCCCATGGCTTAAGCAGTAAAAGTCGATCTTTGTCCAGTTTCATGGGTGTCAGGAGCTGGAGCCTGCAAATAAAAGGCTGAATGGCCCCTGCAGAACAGGAGTGATAGGTTTTTGCACCAAAACCTTCTGCCCTCTTTTTTGCCAATCCTGATTCGTGCTACCTGATTAGTTCAACCCTAGTAACTTGCAATACGAACAGAAGATAAGGAAAAGACCAACCCTTGTTTTTCTTCCCTTTATCTCAAGCCCTTGGTCTCCACATCTGCAGCATGACCCAAAATGCCCCTGAACTCTTACAAGTTTTAATTTGAAATGAAAAATATAAGTGATTGATAATGCCTGGGGTGATGAGGCATGTCCAGGGCTGGTCTTAGAGCACTGTAGGTAAAAGGGGCTGGGGTTGGGCAGGTGAAGGCTGGTTTGTCCATCCTGAGCTTCCTGAGCTTTGACAAGACAGTGTATTCAAATAGAAAAGCTCTTGGTTACAAACAGGTTGTAGCTCTGATGATATCCTTGAGTAAAGTCTGTAGGGGAACACACAGGAGAAATAGGGAACTTGGAGGCCATCTCCTGCCTTGTTGGCGGTGTCTGTGTTGGCAGCTGTCCTGGTACATCGCTGTTCTGGAGTGCTACAGAGCTCCCTCAGATACGAGCTTTACCCCAGTGAGAACACATCAACTCTTCCATCCACCACTTCATGCCTGTGTTCTTCCTGGGGAAGACTGACAGCACCATCTCCCCTGTTTTAGCAGGGTGATGTGGATGGGTGAGAGGATGTGGAGGATGAGGTCTGGTGCTGAGGTTGTGCTCGCCCACCTCAATCTGAAGAGGAAACCTCAACTCTCTGTTTTACTGAGCAGGGTGGCTGAAGCTTCCCTCCTGGGTAAGTGAGACTGGGGCACTGTGGATGGAGCTGCTGCTCCTCTGGTCCTGTCTGGAGGACATGAGCAGCAGCCAGTTCCTTTCAGTTCCTCAGAAGCAGAGATCAGCATGGTCAGGAGTTGGACATCTCGGTGACTTTTGCAACACATCTAAGTGAAAAATACTCTATTTCAGACATACAGTCATGTTTGTTTTGACCAACAAGTCACTTAATTCTAAGGCTGCCTTGTTGAGTAGGTCTTGCTTAACAGTATCTGTGGAGTACCGAGAGCTGCTCTGCCCAAATGGGAGAGGGCTGCGAAAGACATCTGGGCTGCAGCTCCGTCTGGTGTCCTCATTACATAAAGCAATGCATATGCAATGAGGGATCCAGGCAGTGCAAGGCAGAATGAGTGAGTAAAGGAGAGCAGATTCAGGCTCTACAGGACACTCAGGAGCAGGCTAAATTAAAACTGAGTTTCTCTTATCTTCTGATTGTTTCTTTACCATAAAATCCCTTGGTGAGTGTGTGCACGGTCCGACCGAGCTGCTCTGGGGCAGGAGAACCACTGTGGGCTGCTGAGCTGCAGTGGGATAATGCCCACGTGCCTCCATCAATTAATTAGTGGATCAAACCCCTTCCATAAGCAGGCTGGGTTGCTTAACCACGACAAGGGCTTGTGCTTGCTGAGGAAGCAGAGATTATGGTGGAACACGCCCAAAATAAGTGCTCAAGTAGGAACAGGCTGTTGTCCGTAAGGCAGCCCCCGGCACAGGGAGGAGTGGGGACAGATGGGACACGATGTCAGCTCCTGTGCTGGGAGCTGGTGAGGGCTCAAGTAACATTTGGGTGCCTGCAGGCACTTCCCAGCAAGCAGGACAGAGACAGACACCAGGGTTATGCTGGCATTGCCTTTGACTTGCCTTCTGTCCAGATATGTGTCGCTGCAGGACAGCAGCGGAGATGCAGCGAAGGTGTCTTGCGTGGTGCCGTTGGGGTATGGCTGGGTCACCATCCCAGCTCTCTGTCTGCTTTTTGGGAGCTTAGCAGGGTGTTCCCCACTGGTACCAGAGCCAAAGTGTCACCTCTCCCAGCCCATGCCTGCTTCTGGAGCCGCCAAATCCAGAGGCCTTTGGGACAGGCAAGTCAAGTGTGCAGAGATGTGAATAATTCAGTGCTGTCTTGTCTAGCACAGAGCACATCCAACCAGCTCCAGCACCCTGTGAGTAGGCTCTGGAGAACCCAGTGGGAGTAAACAAGCCTGCAGACATCCCGTGGCATGAACTTGATGCCTCTGCATATGTAAGAATGGTTTAGATCTGGCGTGATTTCTGTCTGTGTAACGTGCCTGGATCCTCCTGAGGAACTGCTGCCTTTGGCTGGGCCTGGTGCGGAGCTGAGGGTGGATGTGCATAGCTGCAGCCACCAAGCCCAAGAGATGTGTCTCCTTACACCTTTGTTTTGGTTTTTTTTGTCTCTGCAGAATGTCAGGATTGACCCCAACAGCATGTCCTTCAGCATGTGGAAAGACATTCCTGTTCCTTTCTACATGTCGGTGCATTTCTTTGAAGTGCTGAACCCCAAGGAGGTTCTCCGAGGAGCAAAGCCAGTGGTGAGCCAGCGAGGACCCTATGTTTACAGGTCAGGTACCACTTATGGTCCAGCAAGATGTGAATCTGGCCACTGTGCTGCCTGCCAGGCTTCTGGCTGGCTCCTCTGCCAGGAGGGCATGGCATTAACATGTTTGGTGTGAGTCCAGCAGTGTAAGACTTTAAAGTGACCCAAATATGCTCTGGTCTTGCTAAAAGGTGGGACCTCTCACTGCTGGAGTGGTGAGGCTGGTCAGTGCTTTGCTGAGTCGTGGAGCTCAGTCCCATGCTGGCACCTGTTGGGCAGCCAGACCTGGTCTGATATGTTCCAAACAGAGACATGAGAGGTGTTGGTGTGGCGGTGGGCAGCCCTCACCTTCAGAGTGGGATTAGTTCATCTTCACCGTGCATTTAAGAGTCCAGCTCCAGAGCTGGAGTCACCTCAATGCCAAACTTCATGGATTGGCTTAAGATCTTTTATCTAACATGAGACCCAGAAGCAGCCAAACATGAACCATGGTCACGAGAACCCATATGGAGCACTAAAACTTACCTGGGGCCCACCTACAGCACAGGTGGGTCTGTCTGCCATGGCTGAAGCCCCATACGCTTCTCTGGACCTGAAACATGAAGTGGTGCTGCTGAGTGTGTCAACTTGCCCATAAATAGCGATAGGCAACACATTGGTGCCTACACATGTAGGCAAAGTCAGGTCAGCAGCCTAAGCAAGCTCATGTGGGAAGATTACTGGTGTAATCCAAAGCTCTTTGAGTCGCACTGGGGGGAACCTGGCAGTATGTATATGCCCTTGTTTCCCCTGGGCTTGCCAGGTCACCCCATAAGACCATGTGGATTCTGTATGTTGTGATCACATCAGTCCTTTGGCTTGGGGGAAAGGCTTTACTTACTGTAAATAACAATAAACAAAGGGGCAAAGCTTATTAGTGTCCTTGTGTTCCCCTGAGTGAGATTAGTGCCCTTCCCTAACGAGGGCCATAAAACAGAGGCTCCACAATAAAGAACTTTCTTTCTTTTGGGTGGGTTGCTCCCTCTGGAGCTGTGACAGGTTTGCCATGTTGGGGACACCCCCATGCTGCTGTGGAGTATCACAGTCCCTGGGAGATCAGGCTGCCTCTGTGGCTTGGAGTGGTGCTGAGCAGCATGCATGTGTTTTGTCCCGAAGCCCTGAGGAGCAGGAGAGCCATGGTGCTGTGCAAAGGGTTGAGCTGTCCCCAGCCTGGGAGTCAGCAGGGAGCTCTGGGACAAATCAGCGTGGGCTCGTTGGTGAAGCTTGTGTCATCTTGTTTGGTCCTCTCCTGTTTTGCAGGTCGATTTGGCGTGTGGGTTGGAGTAGGTCTGTTTATCTGGGCGTCTCTCTGATAGGGCTGGGCTTTTCAGCGGTTGTAGGCGAAGTGGTGGAGGGGACTTATGCAGTAGTCTCAGACTTCTTGTCAGTTGGGAAGAAATGCTTGGTGCCTGCAGACTCCCATCTGTCAGGGGAACCTCACTTTCAGGCTGCCATCTCCTCCTGCTAGACCCTAACCCTGGTCAGGGTGCTGACACCACCTGTTCCCCAGCATGTTGCCTCCTCTGCTGTCCCATGGCTTCTTGCTGGGCTTCAGGCTCCTTCCTCTGTTCTTCAGAAGCAAGTCCAGGCCTGCCAGCCCATCTTTGCTCCACAGATATTGCAGGGGCACTGCATGGGTGAAGGTTCCCATGATCTCTCACATCTCTTTGCAGAGAGTACAGGTATAAAACGAATATCACATTCCATGACAATGACACTGTCTCCTTCCTGGAGTACCGGAAACTCTTCTTCCAGCCACACTTGTCCAACGGCACCGAAGAAGAGTATGTTGTTGTGCCAAACATTTTGATGATGGTAAGAACTCACTTCCCAGATGGGTACCAGCTCCTGAACTTGTGGGGAGGGCAATGATGCCCAGTGCTAACTTGAATCTTGCTTCATTGTAGGGCTTGAGGCTCATCAAGCCATGAGGTAGTTAAGCTTATAAAATACCATTTTCTGCTTTCTGGGTGTTGGTTGTCATGTTGGGCTGTTATCCTTCAAAAAAATCAGAGTGTGCAGCGGGGCTGACTAACTCATCTGAGTGTCCTCTGGGGAAATGAAGCCTGTGAGCTCTCAGCAGCTTTCTGACCAAACTGGGCACGAGTGTTGAGCCTCAGTTTGTCCAGTGGTTTCCCCCGGTGCAGCAGAAGGACCCCTTGCTGAGCACCAAAGATGCATTGCTCCCTCTTGGCTGAAGACAGGGCTCTCCTCTCAGAGTTTTTCTTTCCCAGGGAGCAGCTGTAATGATGGAAAACCTGCCAAATTTTGTGAAGTTTTTACTGAGTGGAGCCCTGGCTGGCCTGAAACAGGAGGCGTTCATGAACCGGACGGTGGGGGAGATCATGTGGGGTTATGAAGACCCTCTTATAGATGCAATAAATATGATTGTTCCTGGCCTGATCCCTTTCAAGGGGAAATTTGGCTTATTTGTAGAGGTATGTAAACTTTTGCTTGGGAATGCTAAAATAAGTGATGTTGGTCCTTGGGGTTGAGTGTCTGGGCTCTCCTCCTCACAAACTGATTGGAGCATCCCTGTGTAGCTGGTGGTGGTTGTATAAGGCTGCCTTAGTTCTCCCCTCAAGATTAAATCAATGTGTTGGAAGCAGTTGTAACTAAATTAAGTAGTTCAGTGTGAAGCACCCCCAGAGCTGAGGAGATGTGTGAGGTCATTGTCATAATGGAGTCTTGCTGTGTGTAGTGGGTTAATATGTTGTTTCTTCTCTCTGCAGCTTAACAACTCTGATTCAGGACTGTTCACAGTGAACACTGGCGTGAGGAACATCAGTAGAGTTCACATGGTGGATTCATGGAATGGACTGAAGAAGGTAAGTGTCTGGCAGCAAACCTCTAATACTGGGGCGATGCCTGATCTCAAGCAAGATAAACTGGAAGTTCTCAGCGCTGTTGTATCTCTGGGTCATAGGTTTGAAGGTGAGTTGCAGCAGTGGAAGTCTCACAGAAACTTTTGTTCTAGTTCTAGCAAGAAGGCAGCCTTGTGATAAGAGGCTTGTCATGGAGCATTAAGTTAAGCTTATCACCGGTGCCACTTGAACTGCCTCGAAATGCTGATGGAGCTGGCTGATTCTAATGGTTGAAGTCCCAGGTTCCTGTGGCCTGTGTCTAAGGTGTTTTTTAAATGTCCAGTTTAAAGGGGTGCTATAAGTTCTTCCCTTGTTGAATTCCACTTTTAATTAAAGCCAACCTCATCTACAGGTCAACCACTGCAGGAGCACTTGGGACAGGGGGATCCTGTCCTGGCTTTCCACTAGTTGGGCAGATGTTTGGAAGGGCAAGATCTTGAAACCCTTTAGTGTTTGTCTCAAGCAGTGTCGAGTGGTGGGTGCCCCATGCAGCAGTGGAAGCCCATGGGTGCAAACTCATCGTTCTGAGATCATCTTCCCTGCTGTCCACAGGTCAGCTACTGGCGGAGCAACCAGTGTAACATGATCAATGGGACTTCAGGGGAGATGTGGCCACCATTCATGTCCCCAACCTCGCTGGAGTTCTACAGCCCTGATGCCTGCAGGTGAGACTGCAGCGGCCAGTTTGTCCCCATGCAGGTGGCAGGAGATGCAGTGCTCATCCAGTGCACACAGGGTACCTGTGCAGTGGCAAAGAGGGCTCAGGGCTGGTTTCTGTAGTTAAAGTTCAGCTGTGGTTCAGTGCTGCACAGACTCACTGCCTGGTCTGGGTTGGGAGGGACCCCAAGGATCATTGAGCTCCAACCCCCCAGCTACAGGCAGGGCCCCCAACCTCCAGGCCTGCAGCTAGACAAGGTTGCTCAGGGCCCATCCAACCTGGCCTTGAACACCTCCAGGCTTGGGGCATCCCCCACCTCTCTGGGCAGCCCCTTCCAGCCCCTCACCACTCTTTCTGTGAAGAACTTCCCCTGATCTCCAACCTGACCCTTCCCTCCTTCAGCTTCAGTCCATCCCTTGTCTCACCACTCTTCCCTTGTGACAACCCGATTCCCCTCCTGTCCATATGCTCCCTTTAAGCACTGGGGGGCTGCAGTGAGGTCCCCCCACAGCCTTCTCTTCTCCAGGCTGACCCAGCCCAGCTCCCTCAGCCTGTCCTCACAGGGGAGGTGCTCCAGCCCCCAGATCATCTTTGTGGCCCTGCAGTATCTGAGCTCTGCAAACAGTGTAGTTGTGTAATTAGCGGCGTCTCATGACATTCATAAATACCTTCCCTGGAGGAGTCTAACTGGCCTCTGTTGAATCAGTAGAAAAGAACCAGTCTAGATAAGATGTGGGAGGCAAGAGAGAGAAGTAAAAGTTGTCATAAGGAAATGCAGCTGTACCCATTTGCAGAACTGTTTTAGCTGACTAAACACTTTCAGAAGTGATGTTGGGGGTCACTGGGGGCTCGTGCCACCGTCCCCAGGCTGCTGCTGTGATGTATTTGTTTCCCCTGTGCACTGCTGAAGGGGTCTGTCCTGCATAAGGCAGCCTGGCCCTAGCTGATCACACAGGGGTTAAAGGGCCCAGCAGAACCTGCACAAAGCCCTGTGCCCAGCTTGGGGAAGATAATGTTAATTCAGGCTTTGTAGATAGTGCTGCAAAACAAGCAAGTGCCCTGCTGAACAGAGACCAGTGACCTCTGGGCAGTCAGCTGAGCCAGGCATTAGGGCAGGAATTCCTGTATGCAAGGGACATCGGCAAATACCACAGTGACCTGGAGCCAAGGCCTTTAGGGGGAGTTTACCAATAATCAAAGTTTAAATAATCCAACCTGGTTCTGTAAAACCACAGAGTTCTGCTGGGGAGGAAAGTGCCATTCCAGGCAAGGCACAAAGGGAAGTGGAGGAAACCAAGTGTGGGGTTTTGTTGGTGTGGGAGGTTCCCACAGGACAGTGCCGTGGAGGAAGTGTCTCTGCCTCTTCCTCAGGCGGTGCTGACTGCTCTCCAGATCTCTGGAGAGTCCTGGCCCCCCCTGCTAGCCCAGATGACTAGGCAGGAGCCACAACCATCAGCTGATAGAGGAAGAGCTTGCCTTGCAGCCAGGCTGCAGCGGGCAGGGAGGGCATGGGATGGCTTATCTCCTGTGCTGTTTGCACCTTGAGCACAGCTGGTGTGGGGACACAACTCCCTGGGTGTCCCCACCAGCTAAGCAGGGCTTCATCCTGGTGATGTGCCGCCGCAGCCTCCTCATCCTCGCTGGAAGGTGAGCACAGCCAAGAGGTGTGTAACCAGCCACTGGACATGCCCTGGGTCCCCCATCCTTGGTCCCAAGAGAAGGGTGAGAAGGCAGCTGTACAAACAAGCATCCCCCTCGGCTGGCCTGGGCTGTCTGTGTCTCTGCAAGCCTCACTCAGAGGAGTGTGTGTGAACGGAGCCAACTTCCCTCCTGGAAACTCTCACCTGTCCCTGCCAGGAGGTAGCAGTAATGCAGTGTAGCATCGCTAATCTGTTGTAGTGTTGCTCTATGATGTAGCTGATAAAATAAAACTTTCCACTGGCCCGACAGCTGGGATTGTGCTGCAGATTTGGGTGGTGTCCGTTCCCTGTGATGAGCACTTCAAGCCAGCCGAGGCTTGCACAAAGAGGGTATTATCTCTTGGAGAGCTGCCCTGGGAATTACTGCATGCCTTTAGAAAATCTGGATAACAAAAGGAGACTCCACAAAGCCTGAGGTTTCTCTCTGTAACTAGTCCTGACCAGCCTTTTATGTGCTTAAAACATGGAAAGCAAATGCCTTAAATACTCATTCCCCATCCAGAGCTCTGCTCTGAGTGTTTATCTTGATCTCAAAGTCTAAGTTACGTTTCAACTGCATCTTATCCAGGGAAGATAAGAGCTGGGTTCTGGGCTGGGAACCTGTTGGCTAATGCTGATCCTTCTCCACTGAAACCCTTCCAGATCCATGACACTGGTGTACGAGCAGTCTGGAAAGTTCAAGGGTGTACCCACCTATCGCTTCGTGGCTCCGAAAACTCTCTTTGCCAATGGCACGGACTATCCACCCAACGAAGGCTTCTGCCCCTGCATGCAGTCTGGCATCCAGAACATCAGTACCTGCAGGCTCAGTAAGTCCTTTCCTCCCTAGGCTCACCTTGCTGTGCTGATAGCCTTATGTAGGGATGCTCTACAGGTTCAGCTGTCTGGGAATTCGGCTCTGCTACCTGCTGGGGTGCTGAAAGGTGCTGTTGGGATCTGTGTGCGTGGTGGTCTCACTTGCAGTCCCTCAGGTATCTCTGTGAGGAGGGAGAGAGGGGAAAATCCTCATGTGCAAGGTTTGTGGCCCTGTGTCAGCATGGGGTTTGTGGGAATGCACAAGGATACAGTGGGAATGTTGTGTCCCTCAGGCTGGGGAGGGAGCAGGCAGGGGAGCAGGAGACAGGCCAAGTATCTGCCAAATTAAATGTTAACTTTGGATGCTGAGCACAGGTTGTACGAGAGTGAGAATTCAGCCAGTGTCTCAACCTCTGTCTGGGTACAGTGAGTTACCTCGGTATGGCGTGGTGCAAGGGGGGAGAAGGTGGCTTAAACACCATGTCTTGTCCTTCCCAAAGCAATGGAGTAAGCTGCAGAGAGAAGGGAAGGAGCTTTTTCTGGTTGGGAGGAGGAAAGTATAAAAGCCAGTTCAGAACAAGTGCTGTGATGGCTTAAAAACCTCTAAAAAAAATTAAAAATAAGTCTCAGGTGGGTTGGATGAGCTTAAACCACCTTTGTTCTCCTCCAGATGCACCAATGTTCATTTCCCATCCTCACTTCTACAACGCTGACCCAGCCCTGGTGGACGCTGTTGAAGGTCTCCACCCCAGCAAGGACCAGCACGCGCTCTTCCTCGACGTGCACCCGGTGAGTGGGCCTGGGGGATCCTCACCCCACAAAGGGGTCTCACCCTGGGGGTCCAGCTGGGCTGAGGCAGGGAGCCTGCCACCCGTGCCAGTGGTGGCCTCGTGGCACTGATCTGAGCTGGTTCCATAGTGCAAAGACTGGCGAGGACGTGTGCAGATAAAAAACACCAAAGCCATAAACTAATTGAATAATTAGCCTGGCTTCTAGAGAATTGCAGAACTAATTATAAACATAATTGTTTCGATAAGCACAGCTGAGTTCTTTCCACTGACTCAGGTCCATCACACCAGGAGGTGTGCCTAGCAGCAGCCCAGGTAGGCCCCAGATCCACCAACGTGAGAGGTGACAGGCAAGGTCTGAAGACCACGGCACAGCTGAAGCTGTTGACACCATTTTTGGGCTGGTTTCTCCCAGTCCCTGTGTGCCCATCTAACTGGCTGCTTGTGCATGGGGCTGCTGCTGTGTTTACACTCCTCAGGTGTCTATAGCATGAGGGTGAAGTCACCCACCTCAGTGGTGATGAGCTGGGGTGTCCTGAGCTCTGTCATTGTCCAAGCTGCTGATGGGGAGGGGGCTGTAGGGTCTTCCACCCATGGCCCATGTTGTGTGTGGTCAGATCTTCCAACCAGTGATGTTTGCTCGAGTAAGAAACCAGTCCCTCCCTGGAGGTAAGGTAAGTTGTGCTGCTTATCTAGGAATTGGGTTCTCTCTGCTTTCCTTATCACGGTTATGGAAATCTAATTAAGTTTATTACAGTATCAAACATCTACTGATAACAGCACAATGAATGATATTCTTATCTAGCTGCAGCCTGCTGAGTACAAACAGGGGCAATCCAACAAAAACCCTCTGCCCTTAACGTGTTACAAAACTGCAGTGTCATGAGAAACTGTAGTGCTTGTTGACAAGACCAGCTTTGAAATGTGGTGCTTCCATGGGCTGAGGGTCTTGCTGGACAGTGGCTCTTGGTTCCTGGTTCCAAGGAATGTTTTGTCCTTCACTGTGTGCGTGGGTCTTCTGTATTGATGCATTTCCATCCTGCTGCTGGTAGGATGAGTACATAAGTGGCTCCTCATGCTACAAAACCCACTGAAATTCCATTAAAACACCTGGCCTAGGGAATCACCTGCAGGCTGCATGTGCTGCCTTGCAATTTGAACTTGTCTGGGTTTGGTCCCACATGCTGTGGGTCATACAGCACCTCCTGGGGACGTGCTGCCCATCAGCTGATCGTGTGCTGCCTCCTGCAGCAGCTCTGTCTGTCCAGGTTAGCCTGGTGCTGTCACAGAATCACAGAACTTGAGGAATTGGAATGGGCCTTGAAAGATCATCTAGTCCAGCCCTCCTGCCAAAGAAGGATCACCCAGATTAAATCACACAGGAACATGTCCAGGCAGGTTGAATATCTCCAGAGGCGGGTTTGAATGTCTCCGGAGAAGGAGACTCCACAACCCTTCTGGACAGCCTGTTCCAGGGCTCTGGCACCCTCACAGGGAAACAGTTTTTCCTTACATTCACATGGAACCTCCCATTGCCCCTTGTCCTACCACTGGCCATCACTGAGAAGAGCCTGGCTCTGTCCTCCTGCTGATTTCCCCTTAACATTTTCATAAGCATTAATGAGGTCACCCCTCATTCTCCTCCAAGCTAAAGAGCCCCAGCTCCCTCAGCCTGTCCTCTTAAGGAAGATGTTCCACTCCATCATCTTGGTGGCCCTGTGCTGGACTCTTTCAAGGAGTTCTATGTCCTTCTGTAACTGAGGGGCCCAGAACTGGACACAATATTCCAGGTCAGACCACCCCATCCCTTCTGGATGCTGTTGTGACCAGCAGTCTCACTGGCTGGTGAACGTTCAAGTGGAGGGGACAGTGCAAGCTGTCACAGGGACAGTGCTGTCCCTCTGTGAGCAGTCATCTCCAGAGCCTGGTGGCTGGTTGGCTGATGCTCCACTCTGGTGGAAACCACAGCTGTTCTTCTGGTCTTGTGTGGTGACTGCAGTGGATCTCTGGATGATGTGCTCTGGAAGGTTGTGATGGAAAGCAAAGTGCTGCTCTTCTGCAAAGCTCCCCAGACAAATGTTGACTGTACTGATGAACTGGTTGATCTCTTCCTATGCAGATGACGGGCATCCCCATGAATTGCTCCATCAAGCTCCAGCTGAACCTGTACATAAAACATGTGTCTGGTATAATGTAAGTAATCACCTACTAGAAATGTCCATCTACCTTCCCCAGGCCAGAGCACTGCTGATCTTCACTCTCCCTAAAGACAAAGCAGCTCTGACACTACCACTTGTCACAGTTGCAGCAGCCAGCCAGCTCCTGGCACCAGTGGTTCCTCCTGGAGAGGCACAGGAGCGTTTCTCCCACGCTGCTGCTCGGAAGGTGCTCCATCAGCATGGAAAGGCAAAATGTGCTGTGTCTACAAGGTTGACAGTTGAAGCCTGTGTCCCAAAAGATACTTTTGGCTCTGTGAAGGCAGATAGAAGGGCTTGAGCAGTTGTGTGGTGCCTGATGTTAAATACCTGAGGGCAGGAGCTCACGCTTGTTGCTCTGGCGCGGTGGTGTACGCTGGCAGACAGCCCTGGCGCCGTGCGCTTGGCTGCACCGCCCTGTCAGATGATGGGTATCTTGGAGCTGCCTGAAGTTCAGCAGAGCAGTTCCCATCCCCAGAGCCCAGCTTTGGGTTGGTACTTAGTGCTGCTGGTAAGTTAAGTGGAAGGGGGAGCCTGAGCTCTGCTCTGTGTGAAAGGCCCAAGTGGGACATGGTCCTTCAAGGGTCGAGCAGCTCGCTGAAGCAGCAGCATGTGCTACCTCCTTATGTTGGTTTCCTGGCCGCTCTCAGGCTCATCCTTTAGGAAGAACTAAGATGTAATTGTAGCCCAATCAACCAGAAATCTAACTGTGTTTCTTTTCTCTCTCACTCTTCCCCTCCCCAGTCAAACAGGGAAGATCAAGCCAGTGGTCCTGCCGCTGCTGTGGTTCTCAGAGGTGAGCTGCCTTCCTCAACCTGATTCCACAGAGCCTGCCCTGTGGGAAGGGGGGGGGCAAACTGCTTCCCCATTGCCCAGGCAGGGGAAGCTCCATGTTGGACAAAGCATTAAGCCAGACAGACTAATTAAGCACCAACAGCAGGCTTTGCAATACTTGGCTGTGGTGTTAATCCCTCTGAGCTGAACAAACCCCACACTATACTTGTTAACCCTCTGGCTCTGTCCTGTCTGTGGGGTTGACCAGGAGCAGAGCTGCAGCATCCCCGTGCTGCTGGGGAGAGCAGGGTTGAGCTGTGTGCATGTCCATGCCTCTAGTCTGTCTGAATCTTTTATAAATTCCCTCCTCTGTGGTGGGAGAGGAGTTGTGCAGCTGGTCTGTCTCAGCTTTGGATGACAGGAAAATGCCACTGACAGCTTCACTTTTTTTTTCTTTTTTTTTTCTCTTTTTTTTTCGTGTTTTGAGCAGAGTGGCTCCATTGAAGGCTCAGTCCTAAATCAGTTTTACACCAACCTGGTGCTGATCCCATCCCTGATGGACTACCTGCAGTATATCTTCCTCGGGCTGAGTGTCCCGCTCATTATCTCAGCAGCTATTCTCTTGGCAAGGGGTCAGGTAAGAGCTTGCAGATGCCTAATAGGTATAGGAAGTGCTGTTAGTCAAATCAAACTTAATCAGATGCTGTAGATTGGGCTGACAATCTAATGCTCCTGAGGAGACGTTGGCTGATGTCTTGAACCCTGTCCTGATGGTGCCAGAACGTAGCAGGACTTCCTCGGCTGTCTTGAAATTGCCCTGCAAATAGAGAATGTGAAAGCCTTTCTGGCTATCTCAGCACACAGCAGGGATGGAAGTGTGTTCCTGTAGGAGGAGGCATTTCTCAGCTCATCCATCTGATGAGCCTAAGTGTAGCTCATCGGCCCAACCTCTGTGCCACGGCACAAATCTGCATCTCTGCAGGGTCCCAACAGCTTTCTAACCCAAACAGCCTTCTCAAGGGGATGTAGCTACTCGAGTGCAGCTTGTTCACACATGAAATACACACTCACTGTGGTCTTGCAGAAGGGGCACAGACACAGGCTGCTTCTTAACCCAGACCGGACCCTGTTTCTCCCTGAAACTCACTTGTTTCCCTGCAAACCACTCCAAATAGCTCTGGAAGTTAAATCCTCTGGGTCTTTGTGGACCTGGGCTGACAGAGAAGTGAAGACCCACAGGGAGCTGGCAGCAGGGTGGAATTGCCTGTGGTGGGCAGGGCAGTGAGGGTGCCTGGCTGGCCCACGAGTCTGGCCTGAGCTGTAAGGACAGAATATAGACAGTTAAAACACTTGATGGAGATCCATGGCTCTGAAACGTTAATCTGATAACACTGAGCTCTCAGATCTGTAGCCCTTGAAGTAGAGATCTAGCTCCCTAATGCATGTCAAAGCTTATTTAGCTTTGTGCTGCAGGCAGACTGCTCGAGCTGGCTCTAAACCTACCGAAGTGAAGAGCTGCTTGTGGGGATGAAGGCAGTGCTGAGGATGAGCAGGCTGTGGCAGGAGCACATGTGAGAGGCTGCTTTGCTCAACCTCCTCTAACTGTCCTTACTGAAACCATAAAGCAGACCCAGTTCACGTAGCACCAGGGTTCATAATTGGATTTTAACCAAACCTACAACTGCTTAATTGACTTAAACACATGATCCCAAATCCCCTTGTTGCTTCGTGCAGCTCCCTGCCAGGTGGGAGCGATGCTGGAGCCAAGGGCTTGGTGTCAAACCTCACAGTGCTCCTGAAATGGTTGGGTATTGTGTGCTGAACCTTTCAGCCACAGCAAATGCTGGTGGCTGCAGGCAAACAGACATCATCCAGACTAGTAACAGCGTATCCAAAACATGTCCGTTGTCTGGGAAGCTCTTTGTAACACCTTATCCAGCCCTGGGCTGGTATTTCCTCACCCTGCTTTGTGCTACTCATAATTCCTAGTATTAGAGAGCCTTAACTGTGCCAGAAAGGGTCAGGAGGAAAAGCTGGCTTGTAAATTCACTCAAGTCAACCCAATATCTGCCTGTGAAATATCCCAAACTCAGGCATGAGCCAACTGTATTTGGGTGCTCAGCCAAAAGTGTCATGAGATTTTTTTTTAGCCAGAACTAAAAATCAACTGCAGAAAATGCTTGACTACCTGGAAAGTGATTAAAAAGCCTCAATGACCTTATAAATCTCTAAGGAAGCTGTGCAGCAGCACATGACAGTCTCTGCCTAATGAATAGATAAGAGCTTGTAAAGTGGAAGACAGCAGTTTGCAGCCAAGGTATGTTCCTCACTTGATGGGAGCGTTGCTGATCTAGCGATGATTGCTCAATCACACACGGTCCTCCCTCTCGAAGTCACAGAGGGGACACTGAGCAGGGGCATTGTCCACACCTTCACGTGTCTGCCAGCATGAAGGTCTTCTGAACCCAACTCCTTTCCTAGAGTATCTTGTGTGCCTCTGGCTTCTGGAGGGAGCAGCGTGCTCTAAACCCAGTCCGGATGAGGTTCTGTGGAACATTTAAATCTTAGTTTAGTGTGTAGTGGAGCCAGTTGGAAATGCATCTGTTTGACCCACAGCCATAAGAAGTGTGTAAATGTGCCTGGGTGTGCAAATCACACCCTGGTGCAGCATTGGAGCTCTCTACTACCATGGCCTGAAGCCTGTGTGGCGACACGTTTAAGAGGCAAACAGACCATTCCACAACTGGCCTGACACTGACCACAATCTTAACTAGGGCTTAGTTGAACCTAAATTTTGAAATCTTTGTTAATAACTAGATTCTGTTAAACCATGATTTTATTTTTTTAAAATCTCCTTCTAAATTTGGAACCCTTGTGCAATTCATGTCTGAGTGCACCATAAACGAGCCTGATTGTCTTCTAGGAAAAATGCTCTTTATTTTGGAGTAGCAATAAAAAGAACTCAGACAATAATAAGGCCAACCAGGCCACCTCTGCCAAAAAGCTGCCTCCAGTTAAGGGGACGGTGTTGCAGGAAGCCAGACTGTAGGTGGGTACCCAGTCAAGGTAATGTGCTTTCCTCTCATCCTGATTTGATTAAGCCTTGTTTAAAACAGATCACATGGGAATGTTTCCTGGCTACATCTACCAGAGATGCCCTCTTGGCAAGCTTTGATATGATGATGTGGTCTCATGACTTTATTTGGGGCAGTTTAGATGCCTTAATGCCCATGTCTAACCGGGCTGCAAGCACGTGCTCTTTCTCCTGGGGTACCTGAGCTGCAGCCCCAATATTATCACCAAATCACTGGGTTGGCAAAGACCATTAAGATCATCAAGTCTAACCATATCTGTCCTCTCCTAAACCATATCTGTCCTCTCCTAAACCATATCCCTGAGCACCTCATCAGCAGGTGAAAAGTAGGATTGGGGGTGAGGAAACACTTTTCTTGCCTTTCCTCTCCTCCAAGTGTCTGAGATCCAGAGGTAAGTGTGGTTTTGGGTTGGTTTTTTGGTTGTTTTGGGTTTGGGGTTTTTTTTTCAATGGGTAAAAACTCATGGGGAGTAACAGAGGGTAGTCAGCTGGTTGGGTGTCACTCCTCTCCTGCACACAGGGAGCCTCGATGGAAAGGCTTTCAAGGGGGAATACCTGATGAATAAAATATCTGAGTTTGTGTTACAGGATCACAAAATCACTGAATTGTTGATGTTGGAAAGGACCTTTGGAGGTAATCTAGCCCATCCTCCCTGCTCAAGCAGGGTCACCTAGAGCTGTTTGTCCAGATGTCTCTTGATATCTCCAAGGATGGAGATTCCCCAAGTTCTCTGGGCAACTCGTTACAGTTTTTTGCCATTTTCAGAGTAAAAAAGAAACCCCCCAAAACCTGTTTCCTAGTGCTCAGATTTATCTCCAGTGTTTAAATTCATGCCTGTTCACTCTCTTCCTGTCCCATTGGACACCACTGAGAAGAATCTGGTTCTGTATTTACACTTTCCTCTGGATACTTGTATACATTAAGGTCCCCCTGTGCCTTCTGTCCAGGCTCAACAGTCCCAGCTCTCTTGGCCTTTGCTCACATACAAGATGCTCCAGCCCCTTTATTGTTCTAGTGGCCCTTTGCTGGTCTCTTTCCAGAAGTTCCATGTCTCTTGGCCTGTGAAACCCAGAACTGGACACAGTACTACAAGTTTGGCCTTACCAGTGATGAGAAGAGGGGAAGGATCACCTCCCTCAGCCTGATGGCAACACTTCTAATGCAGCCCTGGATACAGTTAGCTGCCTTTGCACACACTACTTGCTCATGTTCAACTCAGTGTCCTCTTCTGCCAAGCTGCTTAAGGGTTGGATGTTCTTTAGCACGTACTGCTGGATGGGGTTGTTCTTCTCCAGCTGGAAGACTTTTCCCATCCTCCTCTTCAACCTCATGAGGTTCCTGCTAGCCCATTTCTCCAACCTGCTGAGGTCCCTCTGAAGGGCAGCATGACCCTCAGTTTTGTGTCTTCAGCAAACCTACAGATCATTAATAAAGATGTTAAACAGGATTGGACACAGTATTGACCCCTGGTGTACACTGGTAGTTACTGGCCTCCGACTAGATTACACACCCCTGATGGTGACCCTCTGGCTGTTCGGCCGGTTTTCAATCTGCCTCACTGCTCATCCAACCCAGACTTTGTTGTTTCTTTATGAGGATCTTGCATGAAACAGTGTTGGGGGTGTCACTGAAGTCCAAGGAGACAATATCCACTTCTCTCCCCTCATAACACCAAGCTGTTCATGGCATCACAGAAGTTTCTCAGGTTGGTGAAGCTGCACTGATGACTCCCCATGACCTTATTCTCCTTCACGTGCTTGGAAATGGTTCCTAGGATTATCTACCCAGGATTTAAGGGTGGTTGAGTCCTGAGTCCTCCTTCTTGAACTTTGAGATAGGCATGATGCTTGCTTTCCTCCAGTCTTTGGGCACCTCTCCCAGTTGCCATGATCATTGGGAGTGGCATGGCAATGAATCAGCCCGCTCCCTTGGTGCTTGCGGGTGCATCCTATCATGGTCCAGGGATTTACATATGCTTAGTTTGCTTAGGTAATCTCTGACATCATCCTCTTTGACCAAGGGTACTTCTTCCTGGCTCCAGACTTTATTCTGGTCTTTGGGGTCTTCTGCCTCATGCAGCAACAGGCCTGCATGTCTGCTAGCCTTCCTCTTATCACTTGGGTACTTTCAGAAGCTTTTCTTCTTGTCTCTGATGTTTCTGGCTAGATTCAACTCCAGTTGGGCTTTGGCTTTCCTACCTTCCTCCCTGCATACTGGGAGAGTGCATCTATTCCTGCCAGGTTACCCATCCCTGCTTCCACCTTGTCCAAGATTCCTTTTGGCATCTGAGATTGGCCAGGAGCTCCTTGTCAATCCATGCATGTCTCCTGGCATTCTTGCCTGACTTGGGATGCTTATTGGGATGGGCCACTCTTCATCTTGGAGGAGGTGATCTTTGAATGTCAACCAACTGTTTTCTACCTGCTTCTCTCCCCCAACCTGAGGTGCATAATCACTTTTGGTACTTTCCAGGTGGTCCTGGTTGTATCACTGGTGCACACCCAGAAGAAGCAGTGGGTAATAGACAAAGGGTCATATAAGCCTCACAGTTCCTCCACAACACTCTGGATCTGGGTCCCCAGCAAGCAGCAAATGGCTGTAGGTGGCTGGTCAGGTTGGCAGGTGGGTGTTCCTGTCCCTAGCACCAGGGAGTGATCTGCTGTCACTTGCTGTTTCCTCCGGGGGGTCTTGCATGATTTGGGGTCAGGGGGCCCACATGTTTTGCTTGAAGGCATATCTCATTCTTCAAGGTTGAGGGTGGTGAACCAATTTTGCAGTTGTAAGCCTTTAGGAGGAGCAGGAGCCTTCCTTGAGGTGCCAGAAGGCACCAACTTCCATCCTTCACCTTCCCCAGGTTCATTTACCCTTATGGTAGAGATGGGTGCTGTCTGTGTCTACTGCATATGGGGTCTGGGGGTCTTCAAGCTGTTGTGTGCCCGAGAAGACCCTGTCCATCTCCTTTTCATCTGCTCTGATGCTTTGCAGCCTGATGACTTTGTCCCATAACTCCTCTGCTTGGTGACACAGCTCTTCAGGCTAGGTTGGGTGTTGTCACAATGATGGGTGGGCAGGAATGGAAACAACTTCATTTTCTCGGGGAGGGGGAGCAAAAAATCTTCCATTTAAGAAGCCCTCAGAAAATAGTTCTTGGCTGTGCGCCCGTCTCACTACATCCCCACTTGTCNCTTAGAGAACCGCCCCCGAGAAGAGCCCGCGCCACCCCGCCACGCAGAGCAAACCACCCCCCTCCTCCGAGACAACGCCGCTCCTCCACGCCGCTGGCACGCTGGGCCAGGATGACGCCGAAGCCTGAGCCGCCATCCTTGGCACCTTTCCCACCGGGACAGGTCAGAGCCGGAGGCGAGACCTGCTGTGGATCCTCAGAGATCTCTGGAAGCTGAAGCCATCCTGGGCAGCTCAGCGGTGGCCCGGCACGCCGTGGCGAAGCCGCAGGACAGTACCGGTGTGCTGGCACTCCCGCGCGCAGGAGGCCTCATCCAGCCACCTGCAATACAGTGTCCAAGAGCCCTTGTGCCCCAGGGGCTGGAATCTGCCACAGCCCCTTTCTCCCCGTGTGCCAGCGGGGGTGAAGATGGTCACTGGTTGATCTGACAGGTTATTTTGCAATTTAAAACTGCCTGTTGCTAGGAATAAAAGGCACTTTAACGGGAGCCTTTAAAATAAATGAGGTTTGTATATGTGGCTCTGATGGGATTTAGTGACCTCTTTAAAAGCCACTGTTCATCTGATGAGAACAGGGCTCGCTGTCCCGAAGCTGCTTACAGTTTTATTGCCACTTGATGCTACTGGACTCCACAGCAAATCAGTGCTGGGTGCTGTCACTCTCCCAAAACCTCCCGGGGTGCCTGGAGCCCACCCAGGGTTGCTCCAGCCTTTGCTTTAAAAGCGGTGACTTTCAGAGCCCCAAGTGCATGCCATGACCTTGCACTCCAGTGATTCCAGCCCAGAGCCCTCTTACTTGGCCTTGCTGTAGGTGACTGAGCGAGATGAGCCTTGCCAAAAACTCGATGGTACATCTGACCTGTCACTCAGCTCCTGACAGTTGTCCCTGCTGCCTGCTCAGCCGTCCAGGGTCAGCTCTTCAGCCGTGCAGCGTCTGTGCTGGGAGACCATTGCATTGCTCTGCCCGTGCTGCCTGCGCACAAGAAGGGAGCAGGCAGAAGCTTGACCCTCTCCTTGGGCATTAAAATAAAAGATACTTGTGCTTTTCAGATGGAGGAAGCTGCGTGTAATTGTGAAAATAGCAGTGGCCTTAGTAGGTTCTGATTAAAACATCACCGATTTCTGAAGTGATATCTCAGAGGATGTGGTCCTGGATGTTAACTGAGGGGTGGGTGGGCTGGGGTCACTCAGTAGTGGGGAAGAATCACAAAGCCCAGGGGTATTCCTGGCTAACTACTATTCAGTAGTGGTCTACCACACCCCCCTTCCCTGCTTCCAGCCACAGAGCTAGGGCAGCCCTCGAGAAAGCCAGCGGGGCTGGTGCTGGTTGTCTCTGGTGAGATGGAATGGAGGGTGGGATCTCTTTTGTACCAGAGCACTCGTTGCAGTGGAGGGGTCCAGAAACTCATTTGTCCAGTAGCAGGGTTAGTAGTGCTCGTTGTCTTGCACCTCTGTCCCTCTTACTAGGCAGGGTGATCACAGGAGCCAAACCGGACAGTTTCCTATGCTGGTGTGTTCCTGACCGTCCATGTCCCCAGTCCTGAACTGGGCTTGGCCTATCTTGTCGTGGAAGTAGTCGTGATACAGCTCAGGCCATGAAGGAGGAGGGTAGCAGATACTCAGAATTTGGTCCATAGGCTGGACCTGTCTAACACCCAAAGTACATCTCACAGGCAGGGTGGCACCTGCAGTGTCCCTTTTTTGTCTGGATTATTCCTATGGTGTGTGTCCTCGAGGATGCTTAAACTGCGGCTGTGAACTCTGGCCTCAAATCCAGAACCATCCGACTACAGCTGGAGCCTCGGCAGGGGGGACGGGAGCGGGACAGGGCAGAGGCGCCACCTCGGACAGGGCACGAAGGGACTTCAGCCCCGTCGCCACACACGCTCGTCCCCAGGCGATCAGCGATGCCCGCGGCACTCCGGGACCCACCCGTGGGCTGGCGGGCGGGGGAGCCCAAAGCACATCCCGGGTCACCGGCGCCGCTGCGGGGCTGGGGGGTGTCTGCCGAAGGACTGACGCGGGTGCCCCTCGCAGACCCCTTTGTCTCGGGGTCTGGCTGCCGGCGGGCTGCGGGGGCCGCCGGGGGGCGCTGTGGGGCCGCGGCCGGGCAGGAGGCCCCGGACCGGGGGTTGGGCGCTGCTCCCCCCCCCCATCAAGGGGTTGCCCCCTCCCCAAGGGGTTACACACACCCCCACCCCCCCCAGCCACTGCCCCCCAAGGGGTTACACTCCTCCCCTGAGGTGTT
>VXBZ01006134.1:188336-218512 GCA_013399135.1 Heliornis fulica
CCTCCATGGCTGTGGAACACACCTGCAGAATGTGGCCCCACAGCTCCCACGCAGGGTGTTCGTGGGGAGGGTCCTTCACCTGCAGAGCTCGAGATGCCCGTGCCCACTCAATCCATGCAGTAACCGATGGGCACATTGCCAAGCCCACTCCGGTGTGTTGTGTGTGTGTGTGTGTCCCCACCTGCAGGAAGATGGGGAAACTGAGGCAGGGACAGAAATCCCCAGGTCCTGGCCTGCTGACAGCTTGGATAGACACAGAAATCCTCACCATGCATGCAGCTCTCTGCCACCCTCAGCTGCCCCTACCTGCTTGGTGGGCATCTCTGCCAGGCCAGAGCAATGGGTATTCATCCCCCCCACCCCATGTGCTGGCTGTGGCCACACTGCAGTACAGTTATTCATGGCCTCAGAGTGATCATATCTGTGTGCTTCACTCACCTTGTTGGCAGCTTGTGAAATTTCCAATTGATTGGAAAATGCTTCTCCCAGCCCCCAAGTTCTCTCCCTGGCCCTGACTCTTTGTCCCGTGCCAATGCCCTTTGTATGTGGTGTCCAGCAGTCACAGCCCAAAGGGGACACAGCCAGCACCCTGCTACACGCACCCTGCCAACACAACACCTCTCCCACCCCTACTCTAGACCCAGAAAAAGTCTTTTACATCCTCCCAAGGCTCTTAATTAGCCCCCATACGCTCAGTAATTATCACAGCAATCTCATTTGTTGTGCAGGGCTCTGGGACTCCCTCTTGGCCAGCCTAGCAAGGCCACATCCATCTCCATCCCTAAACATCTCCAGCTGTAACCAGTTGTTGGGCCAGGCAGCTGTGCAGGTAGGGGGGGGACACGAGGAGATGGAGGGGGTCTCTCAGGGCTTGGTGCCTGCTTTGTTTTCACTCACTGTGCAGCAGACCCTCCACCCAGTGCTCCTTTGGGAGACAGACCAGGGATAGCACAGCCCTCCCACTTGCACAGGGACAGGGTGCTTGAATAAATGTGGTGTGAATACAGCACAGGAGGGGTTCCTGGTCCCTTTTTCCATCCCTATCTCACCTTCCCTAAAGAACTGACAGCCCAGCTGTTCCCTGGGGCTGCAGGGCGGGAGAAAGGGGCCCAAACCCTCCTGCACCTGTGTCCCAGTGTTCCCAGGTGCCCATCATTGGCTGGGCTGGACTGAAGCCCCAGCAGGCACAGGGAGGTTTGAGTTCTAGCAAAGTTTTTCTCTGCTTCTTCTTGTAGCACTCTGCTTTGCTCCTGAGCACAGATGAGCTATGACTCTGGTTCTCCTCACACAAGACCTTGTGGCCGTGCAGAGTCCCCCAGCGATGCGAGGTGGTGAGTGAGGCTGCTGCTGGGGTTGTGGGTGGGCACGCGCCTGGGGCAGGTCTATGTCTTTTATTGCTTAAATAACTCAAACCAAAGTGTGTTAAAAAGCAGTGTGTGCTGATGCTGTTGCAGTTCCAGGGGTGGTATCGTGGTGTTTGATGGGGAAGTGCTTTTCTCCCTGGCAGCTACAGGGACAGTGCTCTATGTGCTTGCAGCTGCAGTGTGGGGCTTGGGGGCCTGGAGCCCAGCCTGGGAGGAGACAAAGTGAATTGTGGCACCAGGTTTCTCTTCCATTTGGCCACAGTGTACTGCTCTGTCTGGGAGGAACGAGTTTGGAGGGAGGACAACAAGCTCATGTGATTTTGGAGGAGAGCCTGTGTGGCCTGTCCGTGCCTGGGCACTGCAGGGTTTGCCGGTGTCCCCATGCTGGTTTGGTTTAATCCTGTCTCTCCTGGAGATCTCTGCTGTGGTGCAGGGCTTGGATCCTTACTGGAAGCATGAAGCTTCAGCCAAGCCTCCTTCCTGCGTGCAAGGAGAGGTCCCTAGGGTGTGTGTGTGTGTGGACATCCACCTTCTTTTAAGCCCCTTCTCCGTCTGACACCAAGCAGAAAGTGTTTTTCCGCTCTGTGCCGCAGTGCTGGCACGTGTGGTGCCCGGCAGCCCTGGCCCTCGGCTGCCCTCTGAGCTTGGCCAGCACAGGGCTCTGCGCAGCCATCTGCCGCCTTGGCTGCCGACCAGCCTGCCCGAGAGGTGCCCCGCGCCGCAGAGATCTCTGCCCGTGTCCCTTCCCTCTCATCACAGCGGTGCCAGTGCCCCTGGCATCGCCCCCCCACCTGAGCTGTGCCCTGGGTATGCCCTCTGCGCTTGCAGATGTGCTGGGACCCCTGTCGAGGGTGTTACCGTTGTGGAGAGCAAGTAAGAGCTGCTGGGATTGGGCAGAGACGTCTCCGCTCCCGTGTGTGTGTTGGATGTCGGTGTTAAAGTTTATGTTGTTCAATGCCTCATTTAAAGAGTGTGACTAAATGTCCTTCTACCTCCTGCTCCTGAGGACACAGGAGCTTTATTTTATCGCCTGGCTGGTCACCAGAGTTGGGGCTGGACCATTTCTGGGAAAACGCCTGTGTGTGCGCAGCCTCCTCCACCCAGGGCTGTTGGAAATTCTCCTGCCCTTCAAAAAGGGGAGGAAAAAACCATTATGTGCTCCTTTCTTTCAGCAGTTCCTTTTACTGAAGAGCCAGGCAGTGACCACCATGACCAGGCCATGGTCATGACCCATCATACAGAACATTGGGGATGTTCTGTTGGGGATGCTCCATCCTTGCTGCTGTGGGCATAGGGCTCCTTGACTCCTCTGCCTTCCCATGGTGGGTCCCATCCCAAACCCTGGCTCTGTATCGAGCCCCTCTTTCCCTTTCCCATAGCTGTGTTATGCCTCTGTGGGGTCATGCCTGGTGGGGATGTCCTGCTGCAACCAGGGCCGCAGCCAGGATGGAGCCAGGGTTCCCTCTGCTCTGTGGCTCCTTAGGAGAGCTCGAGCAAGAGAAACAATTCCTAAAAAGGAGCAGTCAGATGGAAAACTGATACCCAATGGTGATATCAGTCCCTTGAGGAATAAGGTTTGATCTCTCAGCCCGTGGGTCCTGGGGGTTAGGGCACAGGCACACAATACTATTCTAGAGGGATTCTTTTTAAACAGAAGTTTATTATTTTCCCCTTTTCGAAGTTCATGATTTTCCCAGGCACAAACTGGCTTCAGATTTGATGCTGATGGCACAGGCTGCTGCTTTGGATGCATGCAGCATCCACAGGATAAAGAGGGTCTGTGGAGCTGTGCCTGGCCCTGCTCTGTGGGTCCCACAGGGCTGGGGAGCATCCCCAGCAGCTGACACTGGACCAGCGTGGGGGCAGTTTGCCAGCCCCACGTGGTGGTTGTCCTCAGCATGCAATAGCCACCCTGGGGGCTGCTGGCCTGGTTCCCAGGCTGACAATCCTTCCTATCCCCACAGTCTGTCCCTGTGACTGTGGGAGCTGCTGCTGAGCATCATTTCTGGAGGCATCCAGCTGAATTCCTGGGCTTGGAAACATTGCCTGTGCTGCTCTCTTAAAAATCCAACCTCCCTACCTGACCTAACTGCTTTCTGTCTCTTCATCTGGGCTGGTTCTAGTAGGAAATTGCCTGCTGAGCCACCAGGGATGAGAGGCTTCACCTTGTGCCTGCAAACCATGGGGTCCTGGAGCACGTAGTGCCAAGTGTGAGGCATTGCACAGGCCTGGCAGCTGTGGGGAGGGGGGAGCTGAGCTTTGCAGCTGAGCTTCCAGGGCAGGAATTTCCAACAACTGCAGATCCCATCCCCAAAAGCAGGGAAAGAATTTCCAGCAACTGCAGGTCCTTTCCCCAAAGACAGCATTTCAAGGAATGATCCTCTCCCTCCTCTGCAGACTTCCTCTGCTTTTCCAAGTAAGTCTCTGGCTTGGGGCCATGTGTGCAGAAACTGGAGCGGAGCAGATCCATGGGAATATCAGGGGCTGGAGGTCTGGGCTGGCTGGGTTCACAGTGCATGGCTCTTATCTGCATCCAGTGCCCCCAGTTAAGAAGCTGTGCTGCTCCCTCTCAGCTGTCTCCCTCGTGAGCACCATGTTCCCAGTGTGCCGGATGCCACGAGGAGCAGTGAAACTGCCTTCGGTGCCAACAAAAATAAATGGTGAGGAGGATTATTTTTGGCTTTGAATTCTCTTTTGGCAAACAGCAGCTCCCAGTGTTGGTAACTCGGTCCCCTTGCTTGTGGGACCCTTGCAGTGGTGCTCTGGGTGTGCAGGGAATCCTGGAGGGGTGTAGGGAGATCACTGTGGGATCTGTATCGCCTTACACCTGGTGGCATCTCGCTTGTCTGACACCATGGGGAGGCAGAGACTGTAGAGACCTGCCCTGTTTGCTCTTCCCTCTTCTCTGGATGTTCTGGGTGTGGAATTAATTTCCATGTCCCAGTGGTGGTACCTGGGGGGGGCCTCTGGCTGGACACACAAGGAGGTGGCCCCTCTCCCTGGCAGTCAGGGCTGAAGGCCAGAGATCACATTCCCTGTTCCCTGCTGAAATGGTGCTCGGTGCCCTGGCTGGAGCATCCCCAGAGACATACCTTGTGGATTTTCTTTGGCTCACAAGTACTCCCCTGCCCTCCCCAGTGCCCCTGGCAAATAAATTATGCGAAGCTACATTTCCCCATTTCAAAGCCTCGTGAAAGAAACCAGAGGGTTTAGCAGCCCCGGCTGGCTGGAGCAGTTCACATACCATCCACCCATTCCCATTTGATCTACTTCATCCTGTGTTAAGTAATCCTTGAAAGCCACAGTGGGTTGCAGGCCCTCTGCGTGCCTGTAAATCACTGGGGCATGGCACATGCTGTAAATGAGCTGGGACGTGAGCGTGTCCCATCCCTTACTCTGATCCAAAGGTGTCCTCCCCCTGCCCCAGAAGGAAACGGGCCTTGTTAAATGAGATGTGCAGCTTCTGGGCTGAGCTGCTGCCCTGTGCACCTTCTGCACCTCCCTCTTAGCTGGGTTTGCTTTCCAGCCCTGGGGTTCCCTGGGACAATGAGCATCCCTGTCCCCAAGCACATCCCCATCCCGCTCCCCATGCCCTGCTGCGCAAGAGGGTTTGAAGTCGTTTGGCTCCACGAGTCCCACATGCAGCCAGGCAGGGGGCTCTCTCCCTCACAATAAATCACAGATTATTCCCTCTTTCCCCCTCTGCCTCCCCACAAAGGTCAGCTGTTGCTGAATTTAATTACATAACGAGAGCAGCGCTAGGTGCCGTTAATTGGCTTTCCAGGAAAGGTTTCAGCAGAGAAAGTTTAACGCTCCAGCGATCGATCCGTGTAGTGTCTCCCGTGCATTAGCACCTGACACAAGCCCTTTGCCAGGTCCCAAACCCAGAGTCCTGATGGGGGTCACCCAGCGGTGGTGGCCACCCTCAGGGCTCCGTGGTACTTATCTGCTGCTAATTGAAGCCTCAGGGCTCAGTGCTCCTCCTCTGCCTGCACTGGGATGGATTTGAGAACAAATTCCAAGGGGGGNTGGGATGATTGTGGAGGTCAGAGTGAGGGAGAGGATGCCCTGCCAGGCATCGTGTGATGAAAACATACTTACTGTTCCAGCAGCTGTCAAAAGCCTGAACAGATGAGGCAAGGTGCCCAAGGAGTGTGCAGGGATCTCATTTACCTGGTAATTAATGGAAATCGTGAAACAAATCAACACATGCTCCCTATGGAGAGCTTCATGCTTCATTTTTAAAGCGCTGCCAGAGACCTGGGCATAGCTCAGACCCAAGAGCAGCAAGTGCCACGGTGAAGCTGAGACAGAACTTGGTCCCCCTTGCCCTGTCACTGATGGAGCTCCTGGTCACCTGGGGGATGTTCCTACCTCTGTGCTCCCCCACCACAGGTGGCTGTGGGCTGCCTGATCCTGCCCATGCTGTTAGGGCACTGCTAATCACTCTGCCCTGGCAGCACGCTGGGGACTTGTGGAGCTGTCTGTCAGCAGCAAACATACCTTGGCTTGGGGCTGCAGAGTGGGAACTAAGATGTGATGAGCCCCATCACCTCGTTCTTATCCTGCTTGGCTGAACACATCACAGCTGATTTTCCCAGTCCACCCCCACTCCCTGCTACGCTGCACAGTGGTGTCGGTGGGAGCCGAAGCTTGTGACCAGATGTGCCCTTTTGTTTTCTGCTGTAGAGAAAGCTCATCCCAGCATGGAGTGCTGTGCCATTTTTCATTGTGAGTTAATTAAGTTGGCTCAGGTTAAATATAAAAAAAAACCAAAAAATGCTGTTCTCAGATAATTCCCCTCCTTCTGGAGCAGCAGCCTGCTGCTCTGCAGTGCTTTTGGGTGGGAGCAGGCACGCTTTCTCTGAGTCAGGGATTTAAGGATGAGAGAGCACTTTGGTTCCCTGTGTCCTTGTTTATTCACTATGTGCAAAACAGAATGTTGCAAACAATTAATGCCAATCAGACTTGCTGATAGCCTGACCCTGGCTGCTTGGGGCATGAGGTGAGCTGTGTACGGGCTCTGCCTGTTCCCAGGTACTTCCAGGGAGGGGGAACTGACCCCCAAATAGCAAAGATGAGTAAGTCTGGCTGATGGCTTCCTCCTGCCAGTAGTTAGCAGCTGGTGTAATCCCTGAGGTATAAGGTTTGTAATCCCTTCCAAAAACTTCATCAAACCTTCTGAGGAGCGGCTGAGGGAGATGGTGGGGGTGAGTCTGGAGAAGAGGAGGATGAGGGGAGACCTTCTCCCTGCCTGGAATGACCTGACAGGGGGGGGGAGAGAGGGGGGTGGTGGTCTCTTTTGCCCAGGAACAGGGGACAGGACAAGGGGAATGGCCTCAGGCTGCACCAGGGCAGGTCCAGATGAGATGTCAGAAGAAATTCTTCCCCCAAAGAGCTGTGGGGGTGTGGGACAGGCTGCCCAGGGAGGGAGTGGAGTCCCCACCCCTGGGTGTATTTAACAGATGGGGAGATGAGGTGCTCAAAGAGATGGTTTAGGAGAGGACAGGGATGGTTGGACTCGATGTTCTTAAAGGTCTTTTCCAATCTTGTGATTCTGTGAATGTTAACTATATTCTGAGGTGCAGTAAATGCCAAATCTCTTTTGAATCTTGCTAAAAATCTCATTTTAAAATGTGCAGATGACCTTTCTGTATTTCTAAAAAGCATCCTGCCTCTGGAAATTATAAAACAAAAAATCAAAATGGACCAAAGCCACTTGGATAAAAATATAATACAATCCTTGAGGCTGTGTGAAGCACTGTGTCTCCCCTGGCTGTGATGGAGGTGGGTTAGGTAAGGGTCCTGCCCCTCTTTGATGGGCTCTTGACAGCCTGGGCTTGAGCAGGTCATTGCACTGCAGTAGTAAAATCTCTTCCCAGATACCCTGACAGAAGGACCTGCAGCATCTCTGTCTGAGGAATTGGTGGGCTCTCGCTCTCCTTGATATCACTCACATTATAATTAAGAGATAATGTCAATAGAATAAAACATTGTCTCAGGATAATGGTCTCCTGCTGCTACAGGAGTGTCAAGGCGAAGTCAAATCATTTATCAAAACTGAATGTTGAGGCAAGTCTGGGGCGTTTGTTTTCACAGCAAGAGGCATTAATCCTGGGACAACAATATTCCAGCACTTTTATTTCTCCTGCACCCTGTGATGGATGCCAGTGCATCACCATGCCCACAGGTGCTGCTGAGCAATGGGCTGTTGTTGTGGTGTTATTGACCAGGTGGATTTTTGACTTGTTGAAATAGATGACAGTAAATAGTGGAGAGCTGGATCACAGGGTGGCATGTCAGTTAGCATGGGTTTTGTTTCTAAGGGTGAATTTTGGCCAGGGTGTGTTTTGGGGCTGTGCCTGCCTTGCTGCTGGAGGGTTGCTCAGTCATTGAACCATCCAGGGCTGATCTCAGGGTCTGCTCCCATCCCCAGCCCAATTTCATGCTACTCTGGAGGTTATTTGGGCCACCCCTCTGAACACTGGTGCTGGCCATACCCCTCTGGCTGGGCTTGTCTGTAGTCTCAGTGCAGGGCTGAGCAGCTTGCTGACTACATGGACCTTTTGAAGTGCTTCTGAGAATCAACACCCACATTCTGGCTGAGGTGAGAGTCCCTGGACCCAGGTCCTTTGGCCGTGGCACCTCAAAGGGTTGGGGTGCTGTAAGATGCAATGCCTGCTGTGATCACTGCTGCATCCCAGGCTGGGGAGAGGGCAGCCTCTGCAGTGCAGCCTCTGTGTGTGGGAGAAGTTGCAAGGTCAAATCCTGAAATCAAAGATGTGTAAGTGCTGGTTAGACCAGAAACAGAGTCCCAGGAGGGTGTACAAAAGCCCTTCCAGAATTACCTATTTTTTCCTCCCTGTTGGATTTGTTAGTGGAGAGAATAACACATCTAGCAAACATTTGGGCCACAGAGGAACACAAGTGCTTTGTACTGTCTCCAAATGGCAGATCTGTTTTCCTGACACAGCTGCTGGTACCTGGTGTGCAGAAACTGCTGTTGGCACAGCAGAAACTGCTGTTGGTCTCGTGAGCCCCCAGCCCGCTGCGGGACAGCCCCTCTGCCAGTGTGCTCCCCACAGCTCCCTGCCTTCCAGCAGGGTGATGAGGCTGGAGCTTAATTGGCTGTTTTATACACAGGGTGGTCCTGGAGCTGACTTCATTATAAGGTTTCTCTTAAGCTGTGCTAGTCCCAAGGACCTGAGTGGGATCGAAGCAGTGCTGTGGTAGGCAACGTCTGGCCGAGCGATCTCCTCTAAGTTGTCCTCTCCTCCCCCTGGCTGTTAATCCTCCACTGCATGGAGATGCTGTCAGCAGCTTGGACCCAGGACAAGGACTGGGGTGTGCATGGTCTTTTGGGTGCAGACACTTTCTTTTGAAGCTCTGGGTGGTCCTGGCCTCCCTGCAGAGCTGGGGGGAGCTGTCCCTTTCCCAGTAATTCCCAGCTACGTGCATGGCCGCCTGAGCCTGGGGGGTGCCTGGCAGTGTGGCTGTGGTGTTTTGCAAAGCCAGGGCACACCAGGGTGGGCTGGAAAAGCAAAAGACTTGTGTGCTGCAGCGTGGCAGGGGACTGCCTTTAACTGGTGTTAAAGTCTGAGACCAGAGAGCTCCAACTTGTTTGAAAGGGACAAGGCAGCCACTGCTGCCTACTCACTTGTCCTTGGTGTGGTACTTGGACCAAGCTCTAAGATAAGATGGGAAAAACCCAGAAGAAAGCTTTGTCCTGTAGCTGCCAGCCTGAGCCTGGGGCACGGTGAGCTCCTGCATGGGTTCTTACCCTGGCAGCTGCAGCCATATGGCATTTTAGCTGGGAAATGATTTGCTCTAAATGAAGGATGCTCAAGGGCATCAGGAGACCAGGGAGAAGCCTGTGCTGGGCATCAGAGAAACCCAATTGCTTGTCAGGGTCTGTCTGTGCAGTCCCTCTCCTGCACCAAGGTTTGCTCCTGCGGCAGACACCGATAAAGATGTCAGGCTGCTGCGTGTGGGGAAAATAAATCACAGCTTTTCTTTCCTGCCCGGAGCATCAAGGTGCCTTGTGATGCTGTGTAAGGGGGGTAGGGTGGAGTTGGGCTGTGATGGCAGATGTGTGCAGGGGGCAAAGTCTCTTGTGTGCTGCCCATGTCAGGCACAGCCCCTCTGGCACTGACTGCTGTGGGTGGACACAGCCACCAGCCCTGTCCCTCAGGATGTGACCCCAGCTCGCTGCAGAGGGGCTGCTTGCCCTGCCAAGCCGCCCATCGCTGTGGCCTCAGGGCAGGTATGAACAGGAGCCCTCACCTGAGAGGCTCTGTGTCTCCTCACCTTTGCTCTATGCTGCAGGAGGGCCTGACTGTAAGGTATTGCCCTCATCTGAGAGGGGTCAAAGGAAAAAAAATAGGTGGAAAACTTAAAATGATGAAGAGCTTTGAGGCAGACCTTTGCTGTCAGTGTGAAACAGCAAGCCCTGATTTAAACAGCCCCTTCAGTGACTGACCTACACCGAACAAATCCATTTACAGTGTCTTGTTTCTCCTCACTGTTTAACTACCAGAGCTCAGAGATGATTCCTTAAATGTTAATGGTGCAGGAATTTGGAAGCTTTCCCGGAGTTGCTGGGGGAGCAGTGCAGGAATAGGTCTGTGTGGTTCGATCTCCTGCGGAACGTCGGGTGGGCCGTCCTCGCCGGCCGCTCGGCGAGAGACGGCCGAGCACCATCCACCTCAGTGACCAAGAGACCGTCACTGAGGTGGATGGTGCTCGGGTGAGGTCCCAGGTGAGGTCCAGCTTTGTGCTTGGCTGTGAGGAGGGCAGGTTGCAAGTGTAAAGATGTGGAACTGTGAGAATCACAGAATGTGAGGAGTTGGAAGGGACCTTGAAAGCTCACCTGGTCCAACCCCCCCCGCTGCCAGAGCAGGGTCACCTCGATTAAATCACACAGGAACGTGTCCAGATTGGTCTGGAATGTCTCCAGAGAAGGAGACTCCACAACCTCTCTGGGCAGCCTGGCCCAGGGCTCTGCCACCCTCACAGGGAAAAAGTTTCACCTTATATTCCCATGGAACCTCCTCTGCTCCAGCTTGGACCTGTTGTCCCTTGTCCTATCACTGGCCATCCCTGAGAAGAGCCTGGCTCCATCCTCCTGACACTCACCCTTCACACATTTATAGACATTAATGAGGTCACCCCTCAGTCTCCTCTTCTCCAAGCTAGTCCAAGGGTCCTCATGGGGTCCCCATGTATCCCCTCTGCTGCCATCCTCAGGTGCCTGTTGCCCAGGCACCAGGGTGAGGGGCTTGCCCCCATCCCTCCAACAGCTCATTCCCGGGACTCAGCATCGGGAATCTGGCAGGTGTGGGTAGTACTCGTGGATGTGCGTGCGGGCTGTACCCGAGGGTGCCGGTGTTTCTCCAGAGCCCTTTTCCAGCCTGGTGTGTGATAACCACATGTCTTCATCAAAGTGGAGCTTGGGATCAGGAGCCTTGGGTGTGCACCATCCCCAAAGGTGGCAGCTCTTCCCACGAGAGAGCGAGCGTGAACGTGACCTCATCAAATACCTGGGGCTGGAGAGCAGAGGGCAGAGCCCACGTGTGGAAATGCAAAGCCCCTTGGTACCTCTGTGCCCACAGCAAATGGCTGGCAGTCCTGGGGCATCCTCCTGCCCACGAGGCTGTGCCAAGCTGTGGGACAGATCCTGCTTTGGGAGCAGGGAGAGGTGGCCTCAGCACCACTGACATTGCTGGTGAAAACAAGGGCTTTAAAAGGAGCCATAAGAGGGGACCTGGCATGTCCTCCCCTGGCTCTTTCGACTCTAAACTTGGATCCAGCTCCTTCCACTGCCTCCTTATGAACAAGTGCTTGGCCTGAGTTACATGGCAAATTTTGACATTTAAAAAAATTGATGCCTTTTTCTGCTCATAACTTAAACTGTCTAGTTTATCAGAGACACATGGAAAGTTTATTACATTCTTATTACAGATCCAGCCAAGTGAGCTGACTAATGAATGTGATTTTTTTTTTTTATATATTTTTTTAAGCTAGGACTTGGCATGGGAGACCTCCTCGGAAGGGATAGCTTTGGGTCAAGAAATAAATCACCAGAAGTTTTTTTTCCCCAAAAAAAACCCTGACTATGGGGTGGAGAGCAGGGTGCAAGTGGAAATCCAGGGTTTGCAGGAGGTTTATTGTGTTGCCACACAATGACCCTGGCAGCATATGGCAGCGTGGTGCCTCTGGCAGTACCCTGCCACCCTCCTGCCCACGTTGAGGGCAAGGAGCACGGACAGGCACTGGAACAGATCACATGAATTCATGGGAAACCATCGTGTTGTTGCTTAACACAACTTGGGGTTTATCAGCACATAATAGGGGTGCAGATGCCCTGGGTGGGCTGGGGCAGCGAGGGCACCAACCCCCACCCGGCTTTCAGCAGCTGAGGGAAGCGTTAAGCTCTTTGCAGGCTGCTCTGGGGGAGTGCAGCCGGGTGCCAGGTGTGAGGGAGTGGAAACACGGCCCCACGCTGGCTGCCCCCCAAACCCCGCTGCCGGGGACGCTCCCGCACTCTGCGGAGATGTGGGGCTCCGAACCCCCCGGCGCGGTGCAGCAGCCACGGCCCGGAGCTCCCCAAGGCAGGTGCCCACCTGGAGCAGCTCTTGTAGGGTTTTCAGATTGAATATGGTGTGTTTGGACTTGTGAGGCCGTTCTTGGAGACAGCCTGTGTGTGCCTGTCCCATCCTCCTGTGCACCCCTTGGCAGTGCCTGGTGCTCTCCCCCAGGCACCCTTTGTCCCTTGCTGTCCTGGGTGGGTGCCACCTCACACCCTTCAGAGCCAGTGCCACGGTTTCACCCTCTCCAGCATCAAGTGTTTCTCGCACTCAGAATATGCCCCTTCCCTTCAGTGATGTCCTGGCAGCAGATGCTGCACATCTCCCTGGGTCTCCCTGGGCTTTGGGCACGAATTCTGGTTATTCCTTTCAGCTTTGGGCTCATTTGATTCATGAACCCAGTTGGTTGTAACCAATATGATGGTTGGTTTTCCACTGCTCAAAATACCCATCTGTAACTCTGCTGCTCCGCAGCTCGTAGTGCCCACTGGGACGATGACAGCAGTGCTGCAGAATGCGAGTTTTTTGGCTGGGCTGTTGTAATTTTATTGTCTTTCCTTGCATAATGCGAAGATCTTTGGGCCAGCTCCCATGCTTGTCCTGCTTTACAGCTGGCACGTCATCGTGTGTCACCTCATGTGGTTGGTGCCACCCCCACCTGCCCCGCTGACGCCTCGCGTGCTCCGTGTCACACTTCTACCATCTATAGGCAAAATCTCTTCCTCTGACTCACCCCTCAGTACTTCTCCCCCCTCCAGTCTAACTTGGGCATAATTTCCTCTTGCTGTGAGCATCGTAGGGGGTAGCACACACAGGGCCTTTCTCTGGGAGAGGTTTTCCTCTGCAGCACATTAGGGACGAGCCTTTGATAGTTTTATTTGCTTCTCCTACGCCTGCATTCCGCTTTTGTGCAACTCAAGAGGCATATTTCCCTGTGGAGCTGCTAAATCATCCCTCCCTAGGCTCTGCTTCTTCCCTGGGTCTCTCTGTAGACCACGTTCACCAGCTCTGAGCACGTTTGTAGGTCATGGCACAGACCTTGCCTGCCTGCACGGGTGCTCAGCGAGCCAGGGATGAATCTTACCTGACGTTATCTCTGCAGCCCTTTCTCCTCATGGTTCCGAGCATCGGCTGAGCCCGAGGTTGCTGGGCTGTTTCTCACCCTTGGTCCTCCTCTGCAGCAGCTTAGTGCATCTCTTATTAAACTTGGATCCACGCAGCATCAGCCATCTGGTGCATTTTAGCAATACAAAGAGCTATTGTTCGCTCCGGAATCGTGTTCTGGCAAGGTGGCTCTGCTTCTGGAGCACGCCGCGGGTTTGCCAAGGGTCCTTCTGCTCTGCTGGCAAGTGCAGGTGCGTGGGGAGCAGCCTTTGTCCCCAACAGAGGCACTTCTTGGATTCTCTTTCCTTGTTTTTCCTTGTCTAATCATAATCCTGAAGTTTCCCACGGTGAGCCTACATGGAGAATCATAGAATGGGTCGGGCTGGAAGAGACCTTAAAGATCATCTAGTTCCAACCCCCTGCCATGGGCAGGGACACTTCTCACTGGACCAGGCTGCTCAAGGCCTCATCCAACCTGGCCCTGAACACGCCCAAGGAGGGGGCAGCCACCACTGCCCTGGCCAACCTGTGCCAGTGGTCCCATCCTTTGGCAGGGCTGTGACCTGGGGGTGCCCTCAGCTGTCTTTTCATGGGAGTGATGTTCTGAAGCGTTGGGCTTGAGGTCTTAATGTCTTTTTCTTGATGTCCTTTAGCATCAAACCCTTCCTCAGAGTCAGGGTCTCAGTCAAAATGCGCTACCCAAGGCATGTCTCTTGGGAAGCTCCGCGAGGAGGAAAACAAGGGGTTAAAACCAGAGCCCTGTTACCAGCTGGGGACACTGGTGCATGGCAAATGTGGCTTTTTGCATTTCCAGCAGCCCATAGTCAGCCTAATTTTGGAGAGAGCCGCCTCTGAGCCGGAGTGACTCAGAGGAATTCATCCTGCGATCCCGGGCGCTGGGGCTGCGGCAGCCGCTCGCAGGTTTAATCTGTGAATGCTGACACATGGCATTTCCTCCCCATCTCGTTGGGAAGGGCGGTGTGTCTGCCAGCACTTCCAATTTGTCACTGTCAGGACTGGCCCTATCTTCTGCTCGTCTCTGAAATGTCTTCTGATCGGTGCCGGGGAAGTTATTGGCATATAATTTATCATTTAATATTACCAGAAGGGTTTCTTCTACAAACATCCTCCAAATGATTATCAGATGATGTTGGGTAGCTCTGCCCTTCACCTGCACAGCATCTGCTGCTTTGCTGGAGGGTTGGGGAGGAAAAACTGCCCTTGATGCAGTGTCTCCTTCACCCAAAAGCCTTAACAACCAGCCAAGGCACCTTCCCACACCGTGCTCTTGCAGATGTGTCACTGGGGACTTTACTGGGATTGGATCTGACCATGGGTGTCTTCCATCATGTAGCTGATGGAAATGTTTCCCCAGGTTCTTATCTACAGATATTGGGGGTGAATAAAGGCCACTGAGGTGCCTGGATGCCCCTGGATGGTGTTTGGGGGCTGTGCCTCTGGGTCTTCTGCATTGTTCATCACTGTGGTGACAACTTGCTCTGGCAGATGATGCTGCATGGCACCTGGGGAAAGCAAACCTGTCCCAAAGGCTGGCACAGAGGTGGGCAGAAGGCACCTGGGCTTCTCCCTTGTTCAGCCCTCTCCAGTGCAGAGCATGGGGCTGATCCTGATGCTCTCCAGTTCCTGCTGGCGTTCAGTGGGACTTGGATGCTGCAGGAGCACCGTGTGGGCTGTGGTACAAGCACAGAAGGAGACAGCAGACTTGAACGTGGCTTTGCCCATCTCAGAGCCAAAGGTGGGAGATGGCAACTAGGACACAATACTTCTCAAAAGGGATGTGACAAAAATGTCTTTGTGTGTGCTTCTGCAGTGACCAAAGCAGATATGTGGGGTGGGGCCTACAGTGCCATGAGCTGGGTGCCCACTTGTTGCCTGGTCCTAGCCCTGGTGCAAGCGTGGTGGAACTCGGTGCCATGCTGGGGTGCACCAGCCTGGCTGTGGGCACCACATCACAGAATCACAGCCTGGGCTGGGCTGGAAGGGACCCTAAGGATCACAGAGTTCCAACCCTCCTGCCACAGGCAGGGTAACCAACCTCCAGGCCTGCAGCTAGACAAGGTTGTCCAGGGCCCAGCCAACTCTGGCCTTGAACTCCTTCAGGATTGGGGCATCCCCCACTTCTCTGGGCAGCCCCTTCCAGCCCCTCAGCACTCTCTCTGTGAAGAACTTCCCTGTGAGGGATGCTCCAGGGGAAGATGGACCATGCTGAGCACTCTTCTCAGACTGTGGCTTTCCTCCTGGACTTTCCAAACCACGTCATCCTGCGAGGTGCCCAGTACCTCTGTGGCACCACAGGGCAGCGTCGATGCCTCCCTCTGCCCCGGGCTTGGCCAAGACACAGTGCCCAGGGCAAACAGCCCTGATGCTGAGCCCAAGTCTGTGTCACATCCCTGGCAGGGGTGGAACACACTCCCCCAGCATGGTCCCTCTGCTCACACCTGTCTTGGCCACCAGTTCCTCCAGCTCCTCCCAGCCTCCTGGGCCGCAGTCACGCAATCAGTTAAAACCCTGGCTGGCGCCTGGACTCGCACAGGGCAGCTTTTCTTGGAAGCTGGCTCATGGTTTTATAGTTCTGCTTTATTGGAGACATGAAAGTGATTTTTGTTGTTGTTGCTGTTTTATGAGCCAGACTTCAAAGGATGCAATTACACAGACTGGGCAAAGACCTGCTGGTACCTCATGGAAAACTGTGGAAAATCCCATACCTTCAGAGCTTGTGCCACAACTGGGCTGGACTTCTGTTTTGATTGAAATTTCTGGGGAAAAGTGCAATCAAACTAGGTCTTTACTGCCTGTTGTCATCATTGCCTTCCTTGGCTGGACATCTTTGTTCCCTGGGACATGGCCAGAGTAGCATCAGAAGTCACTGAGATGTTGCCAATGCTGGGTGATGGCTTCAGGATCAGAGAAGATGAACTTATGGGAGACGAAGGAGCTGTTGCTGGATAGTTGTCTCAGGAAAGCTTGGAATGGCTGGAAAAGGGAATATTTTTCCCACCAGAGCTGGGCAGTGGTCCTGCTGCAAGCAGCTTCAGGCACAGCTGTGGCTCAGCGCTCTGTCTTGTCCCATGTCCTCTCTCCAGCTGGGTTTTTCCCCTCCACTGAGGTCCTTGGGGTGGGGCTCACTGTTCCTGCACACAGGTCCTGGGCCCGGCTTGGGGAAGGGAGGATGGAGGGCAGGTACCTCCTACATGGGCACCAGTGGGGGTTGTGCACCTCCTCTGGCAGACATCCATGCCAGGCTGGTCCTTCCCACCTCCTCCCAGATCTGGGGTTGGTTGGGAGCTGCTGTTGCCTCCACAGCCATCTCTCTCCCCACAGAGCCAGGGAAAGTGCTTCCCCTCTGCCCGCTGCTGCTCTCGCTGGGTGAGCAGCTGGTCCCCAACAGTGACCGTGAAGGATGGGTGACGTTTGGTTTCAGTTCTGTTTCAGAAGCATTGTGCTGATGACAGTTGCAGCTCAAGTGACAGCTTATCTTCTATCCCCTGAGCTTCTGTATGCAGGTACTTCCCAATTTCCAAAAGCAAACCTCAGGCATGGGACAGCTTCCAGAGAGGCGATGGGTCAGGTCTCTCCTCCCTGGCTTCATTTCCCTGCTCTTCCCCGAGCCTGTAGGCGTGAGGAGCCGAGCTCTTTATCAGCTCCTGTACACCAGGAAATTTTGTAAGTGTCTGAGAAGACCCTGAGGCTATATAAAAGTTCAACTTGTGATTCATTTCCTTCCTATTCAGGGATAGGCTAATTTGAGTGTATGTGCTGAGCATTAATTACCTTCCTCCCCACGGTTTCCTATCCAGGCATCCTTTCCCTGATGACTTTGTGCTCACTCAGGTCCAAGGCCATAAAAACTCCCCTATTAGGAAAGGAAATATTTTACATCAGGTTTACACTGTCTGCCTGAGGTCATCAGGAGTACAGGGCAAGTGGCAGAAATACACACTGCCCTCCCTCCTTCCAGCCTGAAAACAGAATCAATAACTCATCGATTTAAATTAAAATGCCTGCCTTGCACAATGCCTCCCAGTGCTAATATTTGCAGACCCATCCTTGGTGTCAGTGATTGGGAATCCACTGCCCCTGTAAGGTGTGCAGGGATGCATCCCTGCTAACAGCACACAATTGCTGATGCTTGGGAAAAATCCCCAAACCCCAACCCAACGCTTTCCCTTCCCCTGAAAGGATCCAACAAGGTGAACTTTGGGAAATTGCTTCTCCTGGCACATGAATTATGTATTGAACAGGCTGAGGTCAATATATCTGACTTCTTCACGAGGTAATTAAGAATAAATGTGGGAATTCAGGCAGAACTGTTGCCCTGTGCAAGAGGCAAGTGTAACCGTATGGAACCGGCGCTGAAGCGATTGGTTTTGTGGGGGTGGGGGGATGCTGCAGGGATGTGGGGGGATGTGCAGCTCCAGGAAACTCCATCCAACCCTTTGCCTCTTGCTGTGTCCTGATGGTACCTGGGTACCACACTGGACTGAACCACTGTTGGTCCTCCTTCAGGACAGCGGGAATATCCTACGTTTTCCATAATTCCTTTGGTTCTTTCCGTCTCATGTGTTCGTGTGTGTGTGCTCAATGGGGTTACTACCCCCAAACTGCTGGCCTTGGAGGGGGAAGGAGGCTGTGTGCTTTGTCTCATGTTGTCTCAGGTGTCCTGGGATTACACTGACTTCCATAAAAAAAGAATAAATCTGAGCATTCCTCTCCGCTCAAATCTCTTCTTGAAAGCTAATTAAAAAGTGGCTGTATTAGCGAACACATTTATGGTCATTAGTAAACAGTCAACTGGCTAATTTGAAAGATTTATGGTGTTGGCAGCAGGTAAATTATAGTCTGTGGAGAGTTTTCTTGCTAGTGATCTGAAAGTAAAGTTTGCTCTAGCCTGAGGGAAACAGAAAGGAAATGCATTTAATGACCACAAATTGTATGTGCTGATAGTCTCAATAAGATATTTAATGTGCACTTGCAATTTTAGCAGTATGAAATGCACAACAGCCTTAATAGCAGCATAATGGCTGTGTGTCCTCTCTGCCCCTCAGCTGCCTTGCTCCAGGACCTGCTGTCTCCAAGCAGCTCATGAGGCCTCGGGGGAGGGATTTCCTCCTCTTACCTGGTTAGGGAAAAGCTGTGATGTATTAAAAATAAGCGTGTGACCGTTGTTTTCCAGATTTGGTTATAAAAAGCTGCTGGTCTCCAACTGTGACATGTATTATGGTCTCAGTTTCACAGTTAGAATAATGTTTAGCTTGGCAGTGAAAGCCCTGACGATGCTTGCAGAGGAAAAGACACTTGCTGTACTCGTTAGAAACTGCTTTCAGCTGCTCTGGTCAAGCCTCTCCACCCACACTGACAGGTCACTGCAGTGTTTCCCTGGCATGGCCAAGGACCAGGGCTGTGTTGCAGGCTTGGATGAGATGTGTTACATGGGCAGAAGGTGATGGACAACATCTTCTCCAGACCTGCTTTCCCTGTGCATCACGGCAGTGGGATGCTGAAAGCCACCCTGGGCTGGGGCTGGTTGCAGGTCACATCCAGGCTATTAAATCCTCACTTCTGATTTATTTTTTTCCCCAAAACCCTATGCATGAGTAAGAGCACTGAGGCTAATACAGAACAGCTCTTGGTCCAGAGAAGCTCTTGGTCCAGAGAAGCTCTTGGTCCAGAGAAGCTCTTGGACCATAGATGGTCCTAAATGATCAAAGAAGGCAATTTCCCTAACGGAGCCGTGGGTCCCTGGCAGTGATTAGTGCTGGAGCAGAAAGGCATCATTTAACTCATATTATTTAAGTGTAAGACACTTGAGCAAGCACACCAGATTTAGTTTGCTGTATATTCTTTCCCTCGTTAGAAGGAGTCGTTATTTACACATGCAAGAGCTTGTGGTGTGTGTGGGAGCTTCCTTGCCTGCTCCTGGACCTACCCAGAATATAAATGACCATATTTCTCCTTGGTAGCAACGAGTCCATCCGAGGACTGTCTTCCCTGCATGCTAACTGTTAATTACAGGATGCATTTATATCATTAAGGTTTATCTGCAGTCCTTTCCTTCCCACCGTTAAACCGCCGATGCATCTCACACGGATGCGTTCGCTGCACTTCCCTCCTTTCCCACAGAGGTGACAGGGATGCCATGGGAGTGGGGCTGTACTGGGATCTCAGGGGGTGACTGACTGGTGGGACCCAGCATTGATGCTCTTGGCTTATTGCCTGCATCACTGTGATGAAGCAACGAAGAGCAGAGATGCTGCTGTCTCCTGGATGTGAACAACGTGGCGCAGGCCGAGGGCTTTGGTGTGAGCTCCACGGGTGGAAAGGCCGTTGCTTTCCTGTCCCTTAATGAAGAGGTGTTTCACGGGCCTGGGAGTGTGCCTGGCTCTGGCAGATTGTTAAATAACCCACATGGTCACTGGGGAGGACACCTCCAGGGATGCACAGCTCCGCTCTGAGCGAGAAGGGCTCCTCTTCCCCTGCAGCTGCAATTAAGTTCTTGTAAGCCTGAAGCTGCCGGGGGGCAGGGGGAGGTGGCTGCAGTTTGTATTGCAAATACCCCTTAATTGGAATAAGCCCTGATGGGGGCTGCTCACCCATCCTCTTGGGATGGGGGTGGCATGGAGCAGGAGGAGGCTGTGGAGGTTGGTCTCGCTGCTGGAGGTGAATCCTGCTTTGCTGTGGGAATCAAAGGGGTTTTGGGGTGCCTGATTTCTGATGCACCATGAGGGCTGTGTCTCTGCAGGGATCTGAGGGTTAATGTGGTCCCTGACACTGGCATGGGTTTGGGGTCACACCTTTGCATCAGGGGAGGTCCCAGGGCCGTGAGAAGCCAGGGATTCCTCACCCAATTTTACAATTTTATAGTGTCTGCTTATCTTGAATTACAAAGAAGGTTTTCCAGGGTTTAGAGAGCTCATCTGTGTGTCTCTGTCTCCTTGTTTTCATTCCATAACTGCTGATAGTGGATTTCTGCCGTGCCTGGAAACCAGTTTGCATAAAAACATTAAAGGGAGCAGATTATTTAAGAGCTGGGAGCATGGGTGGGAGAGGAGGCTGAAGGCCAGATCTGTGGGGTTTGGCATCATGTTTAATATAGCAGGTGATATCTTCAACATCCTCACAGGTTCAGGGCAAGAGATACAAAAAATAGAGAAACTGGTTCTTGTCAAGACCATCTTGCTTTTCCTAGGTACTGCCCTTAAATATGTGCCTTCAAACACGGGGGGGTTGCTGGGGGAATGGCTCCCATCACAGACATGTCCATAGGAGATGGCAGTTGCAAGCAGATGCTGCTTCTTCCCTCCCTTTCTGTGCCATGGGAAGGCAGGACACAGTGCCTGGTCCCACGCCTGAGGAGCTCTTGGGCACCCCAGATGTTCTGCCCTGGTTTCTCCATGGGCTGTGAGCCTTGGAAACACCAAATCTGTGTGTTATCCCCAGCTCCAGGGTCTGTGTTGCAGGGCCAAGCTTTGGAAAAGGTCTTGTTGATCAGTGGAGGCTTAAAAAAACCCCAAATACTACCCCCTCTCCCCCCAAAAGCACCCCAGCACAACCCTGTGCTTTCTTATGTACCCCCTTAACTCAATGGGCTTTGGCTCTGGGCTGAGCCAGAGGGACCCAACAGGTCAGTGCCCCAGACCAGCCACCTCCCAGGATTGAAGGCAAAAGTCCTTGGGATATTTGAAGGTTTCTGAGCAAGTTTCAGGTGCGTTTGTGAGCATTTTTTTTTTTTTGCTGGTGTGGGTTTTTAGGTTTTTTGTTTGTTTATCTTTTTCTGCTCTCAGGGATTCATGAAATTTGGTGACTGGAGCTGCTGAACGAGGCACAGGGGGAAGCAAGAGTTAAACCAGATGAAAAGGTGGTGGTGGGAGGACTCCAGCACAGATGAGGCAAAGCCCCCGAGCGCTGGTTAGGAATTTCCTCTGTGCAGCCAAGAGCAGGAGCTGGCCCTTCTGCTTTTTAAATCATTTTTGTTGTGGAAAGGACTTAAAAATTCACAGTCCTCCAAGGCAGAGCATGGGGAGAGGAAGAGAGGGAAGCTACTGGCAACAGTGCCAAGAGGCCACGGTGAGGGGCAGCCCTCCCTCAGGAGGACACAAGCCAGAAGGAAGGGGGTGAGGAGCAGTACAGGTACACAGTTGGGGTCACCCCACATGGGGCAGGATCCAATAGTATGCTGCTCTGTGCAGCAGCCCTGAGCGAGCATCTTCCATATCTAGGCATCTCCAGGCTGTTTTTTTCCCCTTCCCAGGAGTCTGTGCCTTCCCTCACCACCCTCAATCATTTTGACTGGGGATGGGAACTTTATCTTCATTTCTGTCCTTGGAGGAGATGCCATTACTCCAGCATTACCGTGGGAACATTGCCTTCTGCTTGCCAGCACTGCTCGTTCCTGCAGAGCCTCTCAGTGGCAGGCACTGCTGCAAGAGGCTTGTTCTTTCTTCCTTTTTTGTTAAATCTTAATTTTCTGAGGCTGAGCTAGGCAACAGGGAGCTGCCCTGGGGCACAGGCTATCTTGTTCACCACATGGAGCCTGTCTTTGGGGTTATAAATTGGCAGCTTTGAGGTCTGGTTGTCCCCATCTCTGATGAGACCCAGAATCCATGTGGGTGTGTTGTTGAGGGTCTGTTTGGTGGCTGTTTCATAGAATCATAGAATGGGTTGGGCTGGAAGAAACCATAAAGATCATCTAGTCCCAACCCCCTGTCATGGGTAGGGACTCTTCTTGCTGGACCAGGCTGCTCAAGGCCTCATCCAACCTGGCCCTGAACACCCCCAAGAAGGGGGCAGCCACCACTGCCCTGGCCAGCCTGTGCCAGGGCCTCACCACCCTCAGAGGGGAGAACATCTTCCTAACATCCAATCTAGATCTAATCCCTTCCAACTTGAAACCATTCCCCCTCGTCCTGTCACTCCAGGCCCTTCTAAAATGTCCCTCCCCAGCTTTTCTGTGGCCCCTTCAGGGACTGGAAGGCCACAGTAAGATCTCCTCAGAACCTTCTCCAGGCTGAACAACCCCAACTCTCTCAGCCTGGCTTCACAGGAGAGATGTTCCAGCCCTCTGATCATCTCCTCCTCTGGAGTCATTCCAACAGCTCCATGTCCTTCCTATGTTGAGGACTCCAGAACTGGACACAAGTCTCCAGGTGGGGTCTCACAAGAGCAGAGTAGAGGGGGAGAATTGTCCCTTGACCTGCTGGCCACATTCCTTCTGATGCAGCCCAGGATACAGTTGGCCTTCTGGGCTGCAAGCACACAGTGTCGGCTCATGTCGAGCTTCTCAGTGTTGTCCCAGTATCATCTCACTGCCTAACCCTTATCTAAGAGAAATAACCAGCTTCTCCCCAAAACAATGCTCCTAAATTTATCTCTCTGCTGTGCATTGCACTGTGGGACTTACTGCCTGGACTCAGGGCTGAGTGAACCCGTAGGCAGACGTTGAGCATCTCCATGAGCCGTTCCACCACCCCGGTGTCACCTCCAGTTTTCAATCACTCTAATTCTTTAGCAGTGGCATCCCTGTATATTAGCTGAACTTGTCACTGCTGTAATATTTGTGACACTGATTAAATTAAAGGTTTCCACTAAACCCAGGATTCAATTACGAGTGTTAATCCCCTTCCCCCTCCCTGAGGAGATGTTCCGGGGCGAGCGGTGGGTGCTCTCCTGAGAGGCTTTATGCAACACACAGCAGAGCAACTGGGGAATTAAGGTGATGAGAGAAGATGCTACACAGTTTGGTTAATCAAGAATAAAGAGTGTTTCTTTCCCAGGCAGGAAAATCCCACTTTATGCTTGTCTCCAGCCTTCAACTTAACAAGCTTTGGCTCGTTTATCTCTTTAAAAGAAGTGATCCTGTTGGAAATGTTTGTCAGGTTGTCTCCCCCACGGTACTGAGAGCACAGATGAAGCAAAGTGGTAGCAGGGTTTCAAATTTATTTAGTATTGTTTGGATACTGGAAAGACTTGGGCATTTCCTCATCCATGTGGGGGAAACACTGGTCTGGGATGCTGACTTTGGGTTCACATCCCCGCGCTGCGTTGAAGAGACTTGAGGTGTGGGGCTGGGTTTGGGCTGGATTGAGCATGGGGAGGGCATCACCAAGAGATCAGAGGTGCCAGGACTTGCCTTCATCCTCTCCTCGAAGGGGAATTTCCCTCCCTGCCCCACGCTTGGGAAGCAGCACTGAAGGCTTTTTTTTCAAGCACTTTGAGTGCTCCTGGTAAAAGGTGCTATCAAAATGAAAAATGGGTTTTTCTTCTGAGTGGCCCCCGCCCCGTGACTCATCCATCTCTATTAGGGGAGAGAGGCATGGGAAGCTGTGGAAAGCCCTGGTTAACTTCAGGAGCTTGGCTTTTTCTACTTCTGGGGGTGGAATTGCTCGCTGGAGAGATGTAGAGGAAGATTCTCAGGGCAAAAAAATAGTTTAATGGTAATATAGCACAGCATTTATTAAAAGGAAATATTTTACACTTCAAAGAATCTGTCAAAGAAACTAATTTAGGAACAAAAAAATTACTTTATCCAGCCATAGAATCTTGGCAGTGTGTTATCTGTTTGTGGTGGGCAACCAGGTCTGAAACTGGGTCCTCACTAGGGTGGGTGTTTCCTTCTCCAGTCTGGGGATGAGATAACCAGCTTTAAAAAAGAGACCTGAACTAATAAAAAGTCAACATTTAGTATGGCCTAAAAAATGGGAAACTCTCCTCTGCAGGAGGTCCTGCTCCCCAAGACACTGCTGACCTCAGGGAGGTTATTTTTACATGATTTCATCTTTAGGCTTCTTCCCACCAGCGTGGGATGGGGCCAGAAATCAGGATCTGTCCCCAGAGCAGCACTGGGCTGCTTGAGGAGCTCATTGGTGTTGCTCAAACCCATCCCAACCCATCTTTACTGGGGCAGGAGGAGAGGCAGATGCTGTCATGGTCATGTTGGTGAGTCAAGAGGATGGTGTGTGGGGCAGCATCTCTTTGGGGTTTTCCACTCTGGCCTTTGTGTTGTTTAGTTGATGGGTTTGGAGCTTTTTTTTTCTTTAATTTATGATGTTTCTGTGAAAGGGTATTGAATTATAGCAGGGGTTTCCCAAATCACAGCACTTTCCTGAAAGCTCGGTACGTGTTCTTGAGGTTTTTTTTCTGCCTATTAGAAAGAAATGTTAATTTTCTTCAGAAGAGAAAAAATAAATCCTGTCTTTAATCTGAAATGAGAAAACAAAATATTTCTCCTTGCCACTGGTTGTTGTGCAAAGTCTCATTTGGGAACAGGGAAGTGTCGCTGCCCTGTGATGCTGGCATGGCTTACCCAGGGGCGATGCTCCGGCTGTTTTCCATGTCAAGAGGGTGGAAATCCTGACCAAGAAACTCTCCCCATGTCCCCCTGAGACCCTGGCATGCTGTAATGCCCTGCATTTAACTTCAGAACCTGCTTAGGCCAAATAAGAGCCCTTTTATAGGGAAAGGGAGAAGTTAAACATAGTGCTTGGGTTTACAAGCAGTGGTTAAATATTTGTCGCTGGGCTGTGATGGGTTCCCATCCTGTCTCTAGCTCACTGTCAGGTCTGTTTAGTGGGATATAAATAAGCCCAGAGGGGTCCTACAGCCACAGTGGCCCAGCTGTGCTGGGGACAAGATCCCAGCATTGGATTTTTGGAGGGGTTTTGGCTTCTCCCTGCTCACATCACACCAAACCTCCTGGTAAAGCAATAACTCAGCTTTATTGATGATGTCAAAGGCAATAATTCAAGAAAGCTATTTAAATTCACAAGAGGAAGCTATTGCAATTATAAGTGTCTGCAGTGGATTATTAATCATTTTTGTGATGGCTATCAAGCCACCAGACAGGCCTTGTCTGTAAGGCTCACGTGAGCGCCCGCTCTTCAGTAATGACTTGGGTTTCTCTCACTTACTGGTTCGTAATGGGGAATACAAAATAAGCAAATGGTTCTGTGTCTAAATCAGTGTGCATAAAGCTTTATAGCACATTGTTGTAGGAGAGTGTAAAAATAAAATATAAAGAAAGGTAAAAATGTAAAATTAAGAAATTCTTCCCCCAAAGAGCTGTGGGGGTGTGGGACAGGCTGCCCAGGGAGGGGGTGGAGTCCCCACCCCTGGGTGTATTGAACAGATGGGGAGATGAGGTGCTCAGGGAGATGCTTTAGGAGAGGACAGGGACCATTGGACTCACTGATCTTAAAGGTCTTTTCCAACCTTGTGACTCACTATGAACTTCCAGCTCTCAGAACTCATATTCTGATTAATCCAGCCAAATCCCAGCGCCAGCTCTGTGCTCCCCTTCCCTTTATTTCTCCAGTTATTCCCACTGTTTGGAGCAAAGCAAGCTGATTTCCTGCAGTATTTGGTGCACTTCAGCACTAGTGAAAGGCTAAATCCAGAGTCCTTGGAGTGGCCCCTCGGAGGAGCTTGCTGTTTGTGGAGCACCCCAGGGTCTCGCCAGCAGGTTGCATGTGGCTCTATCGTACTCCCTGGTGGGTGTTGGGGTCTGAGCCTGCATGTCTGGCACTTCACAACACCCACTTGTGCCCTGTGCCATCCTCTTCCCCGTCTGCTTTATTGCTGCCTCACACCCTGCCCTGACCCCATGGTGTGCTGCAGGTCACGACAGTGGGGGAACCACCCATGAGATATTGCCTCGTACCAGGAACCTCCAACAAATGTGAGGAAATTGAGAATAAAGGGGAATAAAGGCCCATGAAGTGATGGAGTGTGTGACTGATGGGGAATGATTGGGAAGTGATGGAGGACCCGTGCAGGAAGGTGGATGTCACATCACTGGAGAGCTGGGATGGTTTGCTGGGCAGGGCTGCGGCACCAAGGAGGGGAAGGGACAGACCTGGCTCTCGTGTCTCCATGGGTGCTTTGAGCAAGGAGGATCCCAGCCCAGGTGATGTCCAGCTCCCCACAGCTGGAGCTGGCCCCCTGCCCTTCCTCCCCACCACCTTGCTCAGGGTGAGCTGCAGATGAACGTTTCTGGGGCTGGTTGTTGCTCTTCAGCCCCCCTGTGAATATCTGGCTCTTCCAGCCAGGCAAAACGGGCTTTTGCACCACTCTCTTAAATTACTGCTTACCTTTGGTTACCAGTGAGACCCCAGAGCTGATGGCACTGGCAGGTTAAAGCCTTGGCTGATGGCCAGTCCCCATTTATATCATGGACAGGTTTTTTTTTTCCAGAAAGCCAGTTAAGCAGAACATTTCTCTGTAAAAAGCTGCAAAAGAGATCAGAGCAGCTCTCTGTCTCCTCTTCCATCTCCTTTGCTTAGTGACCTAGAACTAAATGTTTTATTATTAGAAAGAAAAAAAAAAGTCATATATATATATATTCAAGGCAGGCCTGTGATGCAGGGTTTAGGGAGAGCTGTTTTCTATGGCAGGAGGAGGTGATGCTTGCATGGGTCACTGCTGGAGAGGGTAAGAAGCCTGAAGTACCCTCTTTAGTGAGTAAAGCAGTGTGGGGTCCCTGTAAGCACATGGTCAGCACCCTCCTTTTAGCTGCTGAAGTGGGGCTGTGGAGCAGCAGCCTTGGTTTGGGAAGGTGAGGGGCAGGTGGGGCTCAACCATCCTGAAGATCAGGGTCTTCTCTGGGACCAGATTGGGGTCCCCCAGAAGCAACCAGCTCTGGTCACCCCATAGGCTTCTGAGGAGAGCCCAGGGTTTGGTCACTTGTCTCTTGTAAAGTTGGGATGGCAGCATGGGAGCCACAGGACAATTTGGGGACATGCTGTCTTGATGGACAAGTGAGCCTTGTCCTGGAGTGACCTAATGACCCCCAAAATGCAGCAACACACCACCTAGACACAATCCTTCCCTGCCACCCCCCCTCCTCCACCTCAAAGTTGTCCTGGTTTTGATTAAATTCCTCATCAAATGGTTATTTTGCCTGGAAGGAACCTTTTGTTCTCATTCTGGGTTGTAAAAACTTCAGTGCAAAACACTTAATGAAGAACATGTTCCCCTGCTCTGCCCATCAGGGGATATTGCAGTACTGTGGTGTCCACTGGGGCAGCAGCTCCTGGATACGGGTGGCAGGAGGGAAGCGACGGCTCCTCCAGACCCCAGAAATGGCTTCAGCAGCGTGAACTTTCATAGTATGTCTTGAGTTGGAAGAGATCATAAAAGATCTGGAGTCTGGAGAAGAGGAGGCTGAGGGGAGACCTTCTCCCTGACTGGAATGACCTGACAGGAGGTTGGAGAGAGGTGGACGATGGTCTCTTGTGCCCAGGGACAGGGGACAGGACAAGGGGAATGGCCTCAAGCTGCACCAGGGCAGGTTCAGATGAGATGTCAGAAGAAATTCTTCCCCCAAAGAGCTGTGGGGGTGTGGGACAGGCTGCCCAGGGAGGGGGGGGAATCCCCACCCCTGGGTGTATTGAAGAGATAGGGAGATGAGGTGCTCAGGGAGATGTTTAGGAGAGGACAGGGACAGTTGGACTTGATGATTATAAAGGTCTTTTCCAACCTGGCCATTTTGTGGTTCTGTGATCATTGAGTCCAACTCAGCAGTGGGTGAGGATCTTGGACAGGTGACAGCAGCCCTCTCATGGATGGGTGGCTCTGTGTTCCCTTTGAGTCTAATTGGCAGGAAAAAAGGTAACTCATAAAGTGTTCACATCAATACAGGCTGTGGGGATGCATGACTGAGAGAGGAGAAAACAGGGTTCCATTTAAATGAAAGGTCTCTTCCTAGAAGATGCTCTCCACTGTCAGTCACAGCATCCCTGCTGATCCCTGCCAGGTAGGGCTCTGGCTTTTTCTCCTCCATCAGTACCTCTTACCCCGTGGCTGACAAAGGGCTCTTCCCCAGGCTCTGCCTCTGAGTGCTCATGTACACTCAGATAGCTCAAACCAGCAGTGCAGAGGCGAGAGGTGCCTCCCCGAGCGTGGGGGTTTGGTTTCACTCCATCACATCTGCTGGAAGCGGCTGTTTGAACCTCTCCTGCGAGAGACACCGTCCAGAGCGCTTCACTCTGTCCCAGTCAGAGAGCAGCAGGGTGGAAAGAACTAACACTGCAACAATGAATGTTGGGCAGAGAGGGTTTTCTGGGGGGCTGCCCTGAAAATGTGTTTGATGGTTGCTTTGTGTTTCTGGGTGCAGGGTCCACAGCCCCTGCCAGATACTGGTGATTTCCATGTTAAGATGTCCAGCAGTGTCTGTGTTACTCACACCACAAGGTGGCTGATGTTGCAGCCCTGGGTCATCTCTTGGCTGGGCATTGTCATCCTTAATGGAAGAATGATGCCCAAATAAAAACTTGTTTCACCTGGCAGCTCCTGGAGTTGAATATGGCCCTGGCCAAGAGCAAATGCATCTAGGATGGGTGCTGTGTTGGTGATGATTCATAGTGGGGTTTCCTCTAAGTGCTGCCCTGGGCCAGACCATGGGGAGAGGTGTGCAAAGGCCACATTTTGTCCCCTCCCCTTAACTTCCCAGTACGACGCCCTCTTGGCCATCCTCATCTCCATGGAGGAGCCAGTGCTGACACATTGTGGCAGGGGATGAATTGAGGTGAAGGATGAAAGTGGTGAATTTGGGTGGTGCTCCCAGCACGGCTACTCCCACATGGGCTTGGGTGTGAGGCAGCACCTCACCAGCTTTTCCTGCCTTCCTCTCTTAATTTTGCAAGAAAACATATTTTTTATTATTATTTTTAAATATTTTCTTTTTTTTTTCTAACTTCTACTTGGATTCCCGATGGGTAAAAAAAAAAAAGAGATAAAATGTATTACTGAGTGAGCTGTCAGTACTGGGCTGTGACAGGGCTGGAGAGAGCAGTGACAGATGAAAACCTCTAAAAACTGCTGTTGGTTTTGTGCTGGTTTTAGTTTCCTAAAATGTAAATGTCTCTTAAATAAATGGACTCAGCTTACATTTTAGTCACCTGGTTCATCTTTCTTTGCCCCTTCCTGCCTTTTTGTACTGAGAGGGATGGGTTGCACAGCACACATGGGAGGAAAGCCAGGCTGAGAAGCGTGGTAATACCCCCTAAAGTGTGGTAATACCCCCTTTCCCTTCTGTGTTGCTTGTGGAACCATCAGCCACTTTGGAAGCAAACATCTCAGCACTGATGGATGCTGCCCTTCTGCCGTGCATCGCTTTGATCACATTTTTATTCATGCTGTACAACCTCTCCCTTCCATTAGCACCACTGGTTTTCAGGTCTTGTTTTCACATAAATTTTGCTGTGCCAGTTCCCAGAGGTAGCGATGCTGTCGGCTTCCCGTCGCCGTGTCTCAGCGTCCTGCTGGGATGGGCAGATGGAAGGACAGCGCTGCCAGCCCCGGTGCCAAGGGTGACGGTGGGGAGAGTGTGCAGTGGGCAGGAGGGGAGGACCTGGAAGTCAGGTGGGAGATGCTCTAGATGAAGTTGGGCACCAACTTCATTTTTATTTTGTTGTGTGTGAAACAAGGACTAGATGTCTGCTGTGCCAGTTCTCGAGATGTAAAAAAAAAATTAAATAAAAAATTATATATATATATAAAATTAACAAAAAAAAATTACTGCAAACAACCCCCGAACAGTCTGTTCGAGCTGGAAATCTCACTGCTTGCTTGATATGACCTTTTTGGCTGTGGGGAAGGGAAAGTGGGTTTGTGTTTCTCATAAATAGCACTCTTGTATGGCAGCAGGAGGTGCAGAGGGAAAGCATCCCCCAGAGCAGCACAGGAGTCACCCTGTGGCACAGTTAGGGGTCTGGTTTTTGGGATTTAATGGGAAGTAATATTTTCCTTTCCAAGCCCTTTTCTGTGGCCAGCTCGCTCTGGAAGTCTGCCCTTCCCACAACCCCGGGCTGTACGTGCAGCCTTCAAGCCCACAGAAAGTGTAGTTCCTCTGTTCTGTGGGAATTACAACAGCACAGGTACCAAAGCCATGAGGATTCACCCCATAATGAATGACTGGGCTCCATGGCCCAGCTAAGTATGTTTATTGCTCTACTGAAGTTCTGGCAGTGTTGTGAGGATGAGGAGGAGCAGCACAGACCTTCCCAAGCCAAAGAGGCGTCAAAGTTTAGTTCTGGGCCCTTCACTCCAAGAAGGACATGGAGGTCCTGGAGCAGGTCCAGAGGAGGGCAACCAGGCTGGGGAAGGGTCT
>VXBZ01006134.1:218650-234563 GCA_013399135.1 Heliornis fulica
GAGGACAGGGACAGTTGGACTCGCTGATCTTAAAGGTCTTTTCCAATCTTGTGATTCTGTGAAAGGAGATGTGCATCCAAACCCCTTGGGCTGGAAGTGGCCAGGTGCTGGTGGTGGCTCTGAGTATCTTTGGTGGCTCTGGTCACCCCACATCCTGTCCCCATGTCTGTCCCGTGGGGCCGTGTGCCTGCAGCAGCATAAGGCGCTGTCTCTTCGGCAAAGCAACGGGGTAATTAATTTCAGGGCCATTGTGCAGCAGTGGCAGGCTCTGATTTATAGCCCAGGGAACAGCTTCTGGTTCAAAGTGCACATCCGTTGTGTTAATGCTCCATGATCTTTACCCCCTTGAGGAAATGGCAGAGAATGAGGAGATTATTGCCACCAGACTGGGCTCCCGGTATTACCATGAGAAAGCCTCCACAGATGAGGGGTGGGCTGTGCATACAGAGCAGCTTCCCCTCCCTGCAGTGAAGAGCCCAGTGGTGCTCCCCAAGGATGGGGCTGATGAGGGAGTGTTGGTCACACAGTTCCTGCACCCAGCTGCTGCTCAGGGCCCTTTTTCGTCTCTTTCCTCCCACCCCCATCTTATTATCTATTAATAGTCCTGCTGCAGGGCCCCGCAGGAAAGGAGGGTGATGGGATGGCTTGGTGGGTGCCTGGCTACTCTGGGGAGGGGGGCTTCCAAATTCCTTCTTTTCCCAAAGGAAAAGGCTCAGAGGGGTGGGTGGTAGCATGCTGCTGTGTTCCCATCCCCAAACACCTCCCGCCAGCCCTCTCCTGCCACCCCTACCCTCAGCTTCTTGGTCAGCTTTTGGAAGCTGCTTTTCACGGACTCAGAGCCTGGGCTGGGTTGGAAGGGACCCCAAGGATCATCAAGTTCCAATCCCACTGCCACAGCCAGGGCCACCAACCTCCAGGCCTGCAGCTAGACAAGGTTGCCCAGAGCCCATCCAACCTGGCCTTGAACACCTCCAGGCTTGGGGCGTCCACCACCTCTCTGGGCAGCCTGTTCCAGCACCTCACCACTCTCTCTGTGAAGAGCTTCCCCTGATCTCCAACCTGACCCTTCCCTCCTCCAGCTTCAATCCATCCCCTTGTCCCACCACTCTCTGCCCTTGGGAAAACCCGATTCCCCTCCTGTCTATACGCTCCCTTTAAGTCCTGGGGGGCTGCAGTGAGGTTCCCCTGCAGCCTTCTCATCTCCAGGCTGACCCAGCCCAGCTCCCTCAGCCTGTCCTCACAGGGGAGGTGTGGGTGAGCCATTCACCTGGCAGGAAAACATCTCTTTGTACTGGATCCTTTTACTGGTTTGTTTTTCGGCTGGTTTCCAGGAGCACTTTCAGCCCTGAGATGCGCCGTGGTGGACAGGCAGTGCCGGGGATTCCCAAGAACCCCTGTCAGTCTGGAGTGAGTCTGTCTCACCTTTCCTGACACCAAATCCAGACTGATTTCAGACCACCAAGTCTTTTGGGGGTTTGGCTTTTCACCCCTGCTGAGGATGCTTTTGCTTTTTGAGAAGAAAGGGCTCCGTTTCTGGTCTGCATCGTGTTCGAAGTAAACCCACCCGCGACCGAGGGACTTGGGACAGGTCATGGGGCTGCTGCAAGGAGCTGGCTGCTGCTTCTTTTGGCTGAACTGGGTACCTGGGATTCCTGGGTCACTTCAGCAGGGTTTGGTTAAAACCCAAAATATTCTGTGCCCTGAGCAGGAGGGCTCTGCATGCTGCCGGGGTTTCGAGGTGTTAATCTAATACTAATAATTAATACAGCGATGTGTATAATCCTGTGCACGGAGAGCTGAAGCATTCCCCAAAGCTTTTTTTGCATCATAAAACTCCTAATCAAATACAGAAGAGATCCTTGCCCTCTCCATAGCTTTAATCCTACTTCTCTTCCAGAACTAAATGGCTTTAAATTCCTCAGTCCCTGGTGTATTCAGTTGCAGAGGCAAAAACTTTGCCATTTTTAAATCCTCCCCTAGTGCCAGACCAAAATCTCTCCAAACACAGACTCCATAATCCTTGCTAATTTATCAAAGGTGCTGCTGAATGCTAATTTTCCCATGCTGCACTCCTGGATCAGAATTACAATTGATTGACTATAAAATGATAATTATACACTGGGAGCTTTGCATTGTGTAAACACCTTAAATTGATTCTCCTGCCCTGCCAATTGTGAAATTCTTTCCATCACGTGCTGGCTCTATCTGAGATTGAAATGATTATGCCTTTTAAAAACTTTTCTGCCATGTATGGATTTTCTTGTTTAAAGCAGGCAGTGAGAGTGCTGACTGCTCCACATGGGGCTGATGCTGGAGCTCCAGAAACTCTCCCTGAAAGCCGGCAGTGGAAATGGAGGTTTTCCAAGGGCTGCGGCTGCAAATTGAGGCTCCTGCAAGGATCACAGGCTCCAAGGGTGACAGGCAAAACAGGGCAGTGGCTTGGGTGCTTGGTGGGAGCTGCTGGAGATGGTGTAGCTGGAGTGAGCCTGTCTGAGGATAGAATTAGAGAATCACAGAATGTAGATTCTGTGGGTGGAAGATGGAAGTAGATGGAAGGGACCTTGAAAGATCATCTAGTCCACCCCCACTCCCCAACCAGAGCAGGATCACCTAGAATCATAGAATCACTTGGGTTGGAAGAGCCCTTTAAGATCAGACTTTCTTAGATTAGGTCCAGATAAGGTTTGAATGTCTCCAGAGGAGACTCCACAACCTCTCTGGGCAGCCTGACCCAGGGCTCTGCCACCCTCACAGCGAAACATATTTTCCTTATGTTCACATGGAAGCTTCCCTGCTCCAGCTTGCACCCCTTGCCACTTGTCCCATCCTAGGATAGGATGAAATAGAATAGTTTGGTTGGAAGGGACCCACAACCATCACCTCATCCATCTGCAGTATTGCACACCCCTTTGAAGGTCACAGTTCATCCAGGGATGCCCTGGTTTCGGTCCAGCCTCCCGTTTCCTCATACACGGGTCTATCCCACATTAAATTAGCGATTTCCTTTGCAGAGACAGGCTCTTCAGGCTCTGTAGGAAAGGCTTGTTTTACATCAGTATGCTGGCTATAAAAAGAATCCCACAACCATAGCAGTGCAGGGGGAAAGCCGTCCTTCAATTTCTTGACACATCTGTATTTTTAGTCTTCTGCTCTGAATAGAAGAAAATATTCCTGCAATTTGTCTTTGGACTTGAATGTGAGTTCCCATTTCCCGTATTCCAGGGAGGGTTTGTTCTGTGAAAGGCATCAAGAGGCATCCCCAGACAGCCAAACCATCTGGAAAACCCTGAAACCCGGACTCAGCTGACTTGAAAACATACTTGAAATGTCCCTTCCAGCCCTCCTGAGTGCTGTGGTTGGCCCTGACAAGGGGAGCTGCCACGACCAGGCAGCTCCTCTCTCCCACCCCAGGGGGGAAGGGGAGGGTTTCTCCCCCCCATAGGATGCTAATGTAGCATTCACAGGACTGCACAGCTAAATCAATATTGTGGCAGCATCATTTACTGAAATGTGTGTGAACAGCAGCCTTTCGTGTGGGTGCACATGTGGCAGGAGGATGCTGCCGTGTGGGGACCGGGGATGGCACCGGGGTGGCAGCACCAGGACGGATGCAGAGTTGATATACCAACCCCCCACCGTGACCCTGATGCTGGGTGAATGAAAGTGAGGGCAGGGTCCCTTCAGAGAATCACAGAATGTGAGGAGTTGGAAGGGACCTTGAAAGATCATCCAGTCCAACTCCCTGCCTGAGCAGGGTCACCTCGATTAAACCATACAGGATCGTGTCCAGATTGGTCTGGAATGTCTCCAGAGAAGGAGACTCCACAACCTCTCTGGGCAGCCTGGCCCAGGGCTCTGGCACCCTCACAGGGAAAAGGTTTTCCCTTATATTCACATGGAACTTCCTATGTTCCAGCTTGGACCCGGTGCCCCTTGTCCTGTCACTGGTCACCACTGAGAAGAGCCTGGCTCCATCCTCCTGACACTCACCCTTTACATATTTATAAACATTAATGAGGTCACCCCTCAGTCTCCTCCAAGCTGAAGAGCCCCAGCTCCCTCAGCCTGTCCTCAGAAGGAAGATGTTCCACTCTATCATCTTGGTGGCCCTGTGCTGGGCTCTTTCAAGGACTTCTGTGTCTTTCTGGAACTGAGGGGCCCAGAACTGCACAAGGGTCCCTTCCCCTCATCCCTCTCCTGTTTGCTCAGTCCTCAAAGGCTGATGGCCATCCATCTCTGTCAGCCAGTTGGGAGCTGAACTGGTGCAGAATGAGCCTGGGGGATGGTTTCAAAGCCCCACTGTGTGCTCAATGGACAGAGCATCCTGCCTGTGCATGGATGGACATCAGGGAGGACTCTGCTACATCCAGAGGATGAGCAGAGGCTGTGGTCGAGAAACATGACCAGAGGGAGAGAAAATTAAAAAGGGGATGTAGTTAGATAATTAAGTCTGGCTTATCCACCATCCCCAGGGGCTGGTGCTTGCTGGGGGGCTGTGCTGAGGTTGGGCCCACGGGAGATGTGTGGGGTTTCGTGGTGGTTTGCTTGGGAAGTCGGGTTGGTGAGGGACTGTGGGCTTTCTGTGAGATGAAGACTGCAAGAATTATTTTTTTTTACTTTATTTCTTTTTTTTCATTAAAAAAAAAAGCTGCTGTGTAGTATGTCCTGAAGGTGTTTCTGTGGTCTCAGTTGGTGGGTGACCCCTGGGCATTCCCTGAAGTAAAGCCAACCTTGGTGGGCTTCGGAGGCTGTTGGGGCAGGCAGGGGTATCCTGGGGAGTGCTGAGGGCTGGGACAGCAGCTCCTGGGAACACTCAGACTGGCTTTTCCCTTATGCTTCTGAATTTTTGGAAATCTCTTCCTCAGTTGTTCCCTTAAGTGTTTGCTGGATGTCTTTCCTCTCTTTTTTTCTTTTTTTTTTTTTCCTGAAGCTTCTTCATCCAAATTCTTTGCTCTGTTATTCCCCTAAGGATCATGTTTGCCTTTGGCGGGGATGGAGCTGGCTTGGTAAACACAGACCTTGGTGAAGCGAAGCCAGAGGGACTGCAGAGCTCTCCATACCTCTGGCTGCAGCTCGAAATCCCTCCCTGTCTGTCTTACCCACGTAAGAGACTTGGTACCCACAGACCCTGGCATCCCACTGCCTGGCAGTGGTTCTCCCTGGTGTCTTTGTTATTTACCTCCTCACTGAGCGTGTAGTGTCATGTCACACGTGCCTGCATGGTCTGGGGGGGGCACATCCCTCTGATTGAGCAATTTTGATGGCTGGAGGAAGAATATTATTTACACCAAGGGTGTGCTTGACCCTGTCGTGTTGGTGCCCCGAATTGGTGTCGGTCCCATCCTCTGCTGGGGACTGGTGCAAAAGCTTCAGCAACACTGGGGAGGGCAGGGGGGAAAGCAGCCCCCCTGCCCCTCCCCACTGAGCCTGGGGAGGCTCAGTGTGGGTAACCGGGGGATTAAGGGAGGAATGTGAACAATTCGGGATGAGCCAGCGATCCCACGGCGCTGCCTGGCACGGCCGGGGCTCCCTTCCAGCAGCTGCGATCCCCGGCGCTGAGCAGGGCACTGTGCTCCAAGGGGCTCTTCCCGTCTCCTCTTCTCCAGGATTGCTGGGGAGCCCCGGGGTGCAAATGTCTGTAGCATTCCAAGAGATCCCATAAAACCCCCAGCCCTGTCACGGAGCCAGGATGACAAGGGGAGCGGTGCTTTTTCCTCATTTAATGCTTATTGCTGGGTCTTTTTGCGGCATCTCCCTCCCTCCCTCCCTCCCTCCATTGCTTGGGGCCCTCTCTTCCCTGCAGTAAACTCAAACCNCTTTAATCCCACGCTGGTGGCTCCTGCCTTCCCCTCGGTGGGCAGGTTTGGCTTGATCAGCACCTATGTGCAGGCCTGGTGGGCTCTTCCTGGCTGGTTGGGGTTTTGGTGGGTGTCCCCAAGCTTGGGGACCTGGTTTTTCAGCAGCACCTGGGCTTCTTGCACCGTGCAAATGGGACCTGGGCACCCTGGGCATTGAGGGATCTGTTCCACCCACAAGCTGTGTTCAAATCACCCCATCTCAGCCACACATCCAGAGAACCTCAGACTGGTTTGGGTGTGAAGGGATGTCAGAGTCTCCCAGTGCCCCCCTGACATGAGCAGGGGCACCCCCCACTACCTCCACCAGCCCAGGGTGCCCCAAGCCCCGTCCAAACTGGCCTGGAACCCTGCCAGGGATCCAGGGGCAGCCCCAGCTTCTCTGGGCACCCTGTGCCAGGGTCTCCCCCTCCCTGGGAAGGATTTGTGCCCCCCAGCTCCTCTCCCTCTGCCCTCCTGCAGCTGAAGGCCATCGCCCTGGGCCTGGCCCTCCCTGTGCTGGGCACCAGCCCCTCTCCAGCCCTCCTGGATCTCCTTGAGGGACTGGAAGGGGCTCTCTGGTCTCCCCAGAACCTTCTCCTCTGCAGGCTGAATCACCCCAACTCTCTGTCTCCAGCCCTCTGAGCATCTCCATGCCCCTCTCTGAACTCACCCCAAAAGCATCATGTCCTTTTTGTCCTGGGGATGCAGCCACTGCAGGGGGGGGTCTCCCCAGAGCAGGATAATCCCCTCCCTCAACCAGCTGGTCACACTTCCATTAAGCAAAGCCACTGGTTTTGATGGCCTTTGGGCCACTGCCCTTGTCTGGGGAGCAGGATCGTGTCTGGGCTCGATGCTTTCTCCGGGAGTTGGCGTTATCGCCGTAGTCAAAATAACCTGATTTATGTACTCGGTCCCTTCACTGTTACAGCGCGTTTCGATATGTGCTGGTCTGGTTTTCCTTTCACCTCCTTCAAGTGACTCATCCCTGCATGCAGCTGGTGTCCTTATTTCAGACTAATGATTCACAAGGCACCGAGAGCCAAGGGAGAGGTGCAGGGTTGGTGCCTCCCCGGGTGAGTCACAGCGAGCTGCCAGGCAGGATGCGGCACGCCGGGCACTCCGGCTTCCCAGGGGAAAACCAGTGACTGGAAGGCGACGGGAGGTTGAGCCCATCCCAGCATCACATGGGGGCTGGGCAGCTCCAGGTTTTGCCTCTTCCCAAGCCAGTTATTCATCAGGGAAAAAAAATACTGTGTGGTGTTGGAGGGAATTTTAATCAGCATTTCTGGGATATCTTGGATTTCAACCCCTACACACAATCAGTTGCTTGATCCCGCTGCGGGTGGGTGCAGTCAATGGGAGATGCCCATTTCCCCCTGTTGTGGGATCCCCTTTGTTCCTGGAGGGTCTGGGCTCCCTGGCACCTTTTCAGACACCATCTGGCCATGCTGGTGCTGCCCAGGTCCTGCTGCAGCGCTGGGTTGTTCTGCCATTGGCATCGAAGGGGTTTGCAGGGGCTGCCTGGGGATTGTTCACCTCCTGAGCTACGTGGGAAATTTGGCATGAAAATGGATTTGTCTGTTCATTTATTCTGGCCAAAACATTAAAGAAAAGCCATGAGCAGGTGGGTGTCCAGCAGGAACATGGTCAGCCCCAAGGACACCCAACACCCCAAGGAGGAGAGCGAGCCCACAGCATGGATAGGAAACGCTCTGGTGCACACGTCATGTGTGGCCAGCAGGTCGAGGGAGGGGATTCTCCCCCTCTACTCTGACCTCGGGAGACCTCACCTGGAGTACTGTGTCCAGTTCTGGAACCCCCAACATAAGAAGGACACGGGCCAGTTGGAGAGGGTCCAGAGGAGGCCACAAAGATGATAAAGGGGCTGGAGCACCTTTCCTACGAGGACAGGCTGAGAGAGTTGGGGCTGTTCAGCCTGGAGAAGAGGAGGCTCCGGGGAGACCTTCTAGCACTCTGCCAGTACCTCAAGGGGGCCTACAAGAAAGATGGGGAGAGGCTGTTCAGTAGGGCCTGTTGTGACAGGACAAGGGGTGATGGTTTCAAAATAGAGGGAGGGAGATTTAGATTGGATATTAGGAAAAAGTTCTTTCCTGTGAGAGTGGTGGAGCACTGGAACAGGTTGCCCAGGGAGGTGGTGGATGCCCCATCCCTGGAGACGTTCAAGGCCAGGTTGGATGAGGCCCTGAGCAACCTGATCGAGTTGGGGGTGTCCCTGCTTCTTGCAGGGGGGTTGGACTGGATGACCTCTGGGAGTCGCTTCTAACCCTAATCATTCTGTGATTCTATGTTGGAACCTGTTGTCTCATTTCCCCCAAATTGCCCCATTCCCAACCTTGGGAAGGACGGGAAGAACACATCAGGGAGGGCTCCATCTACTCCCAGATAGACAGACCCACCCCAGAGCAAGGGCACCAACTGCAGAAACAAGATTCCCAGGCACCCCTCACAAGCAGATAGCTCCCTGGCTAAGTGGAACTGTGGCATAAGCCCTCTGGGCTCGGTGTGGTCGTGGTGGGGATGGATTTGGCCCAGAGATTCGTGTTCAGCTGCAGTGAGTTACCGGCCATCTGGCTCAGCACGCTGTGATCTGCGGCTTCTCCAAGCCCATATGGGGAAGCAATAATTTTTTTCACTGTGTATGTTATGTTTCCCAGAACGTATGGCCCATACATTTAAAATATTTGAGAAGTGCCTCCTGTACTAGGAGATAATCCAGAGTGGTGGCATCAGAGATTCCTTTAGAGGGGGATTTATTTCCCTCTGTGTTCGGTGGCTTTAAAATACGATCCTGGGAAGCGTAGAGCTGGGAAGGGAGCGGTTGGCTTCAGGCATGAGGAGGAGCTGGGCAGTGGAGGGGCTGGCAGCATGGGTGCCACCTAATGCTGATGCTCTAATAATATTTATTTCTTTAATTTTATCCTTTTTATCATTTGCAGTGATTTGGGGATGTAAATCCCTGCCCATTTGTAACCTGCGTGACCGTGGCTCAAACTGGGTGGTAGCACCAGGTGTGGGAAAACAGCCTGGAGAGGGGGGTCCTGGGCAAAGGGGGGGATCCTTATCTATCCATCCATCCATCCATCCATCCATCCATCCATCCATCCATCCAACAAAACTGTGGCTTTTCTGCACTCTGCAGCCCTGGGTCCACGTGTCCTGGAGCCAAACTGGCCCCTACCAGGGACGGGCACTGCTGGGGGTCGGGAGGCACAGGGTGATGTCACCCTCTGCTTTGCAGTGGATGTGGCAGAGCATCATCAACATCATTCTCTGAAAGGCAGCAGCTCCAGGGAGGGCTCTGATAAAGACCAAGCATTTAAAAATATGTTCACAGTGTAATTTTACACCCAGAATACGTGGTGGTGCACTATGCAGCTGAAGTGAGTGATTTCGTAATGCTCTGAATATATGGGCAGCTTAGCTTGTGAAACGTATAACTCCTCCAGCGTATGGAAAACCAATACATCTTCCATATGGGCAACAAATCAGAGATGATTATCCTCAGGGAAAAAAAAAAATAAATGGACATGCTGTATTGAGTGTTTTGACTTGGAGGAGATGCAAGTTTTCATTCCTGCTTCATGACTAAATTTCCTAAGATGAACAGTCAAAATGATCTCATTCTTCCTCTGTGCCATGGCACAGGTTTGCTGAGAATGTCTTGCTCGGCACAAGAGCTGGAGCAGGCTGGTTTCTAGCTGGGGAGGGGTGTGGGAGAAATGTCATCAGCCCCCAGTTTGTGTTCCTGCAAAGGTGCAGAGGGTTGGTGGTGATTCAGCAATGGGGTTCATGGCTCCGGCACGATGGAGCACGCCACGGCGAGCCAGCTCTGAGAGCCAAGAGTTGGTGCCAGTGAGGGGGAGAGGGTGGGAGCTGGGAGCCAGACTCCCCCCAAAAAAGCCAAGCCCTTGGCTTGAAGGTGCCTGTTCCCAACAGCAGGAAGAGCTGGCAGGGTGCAGGCAGTGTCCTGCTCACCACCTCCAGTTTCAGCCACCAAGGACCACGGCCTCTGGGCCACGGTTCCTCCTCCTGGTACCGGCTTGTAAATATGTCAAGCTCAGAAGATGATCTTGTTATGGGAAGGTTATGCTAATGAAATGTTTCCTGAGATCAAACTCATTTTGTGTTCAAAAGCATTAAAATAAATGGCTTCTAATTGAATCTTATAAACGGTCCCCTCCTGATAATGAGCTGCTATTAATTATAATTGAAGGAAAGAAGAACGTAAACACAGCGGCAGCACGGGGGGGAGGTGATGGCACACGGGGGTGGCCGCAGCTCTGCGCTGCCTGTCCTTGAGGGGTCCCAGCCTCCCTCCCCTCATTCCTCTTGTGGTCCCAGGGTGATGTATGGGGGCTTTGCCAGGGACGTCCCCAACTGCATGGTGACATCCCAGGGGACTTTCCTGAGGTCCTTGGAGAAGGGAGGAAGCAGATGTATGTGCTGAGCTCCTGCAAATGCCTTTGAAATCTCAGTCCTTTATTACTACCATCATTGTTATTAGGGTTTTTTTTTTTTTAATTTCCAAAGGCCCAAATCCCTGCCAGGCACAGCGTGTGCTGTCCAGCCAGGGGTGACCTCATCTGCTTCAAAGCAGAAAATGGGCATCTGAGCTCAACCAAAGAAAATTTACAGGAATTCATCTGTCAACAGGGACGTTTCCATTTAATAAGTGCTCAGTTTGAAATCACATTAGCCCTTCAATTATTTATAAGCTGAAATTGTACAACTTCTCCGTTTGGGTTTAAAAAAAAGGAGCAAGTGCCTCCTTCTGCTTTCTCTCCACCTGAGCCCATCTCAGTGGGGACACAAAGGGTGTCCCCAAGGGGTTGAAGGGGTGACAGCCCCATGGGACTGTCCCCAGGGCAGAACCTGACAGGTTTTGTGTGCTGTGGATATGGGCTCAGCACAAAAACCCACCGAGGATGCTCAGGACTAGGCTGCTTTCTGCAATGGGTGCCTGCTGCCACGGGCTGGGGTGCCCCTGGTGAGGGTGTGGAAATGGGTGCTGGGGCACCCTTGGCACCTTCCTCCTTGTTTTCCCTCCGTTGATGTCTCTATTTAAGGTGCTGTTCTCTCTGGTGTGGCTCTCCATAGTCGTCCAACACTGAGATGGTAGGTGGGTGGCATGGGCTGGGCTGGGCTTTGCTCTGCCCACCCAGCTAATGCCCTGGTGCATTGCTCCAGAATCACTAATGGCCTTTGCTTTTATGTCTTGTCTGCTTGAAGGGATTAAAAGGGAATAATTAAACAGCCAGCAATACAGCCATCAATAAAATTGCACTGGTAATGATGGGAAAAAAAAAGTACAACCAGAAGAACATAAAGCTGGGCTGACTAGTGCACAGCAAGGGAGTGCTCCCAGCGCCGGCGTGCTGGCAGGAGTCATTAAGCCGGGGTAGGCGGTGCCCGAGGAGTGACATGTCCCCCGGGCACGCCTGGTGTCCCTGCACTTAGCTGCTGTGAAATCAATGAGAGCGACTCAGATTTCCAAGCCGGAGCGAGCCGGCTATTAGCCAGCACCGGGGCTATATTTAAAAATGATGCGCTCATCTTGTGCAGTCAAGGGGAGAGAGAGGAAAATTCCCTGGGAGAGAGGGATTGGTGCCTGCCCTGCCTTGGCAGGCTGGCAGCATTGTGTCCGTGGGGTCCTGCACCTTGGATGTGGGGGTCCCACAGCCCCAACCTTCCTGATTTCAGCAGCAAGGACTGAGTAAATCCACCAGCTTTGCCAGAGGGGGTGTTAATTGGGCACAGGGGATGCTTGCCTGGATGTAATGGGGGTAAGGAGGGCCTGATGGAAGTCCCCAGGGGACATGGACTGGTGGGTGCAGTTTGAGGTCAGCTCAGTGTTGCTGTGGGTGTCTGCAGCACATAGAGGAAGCCTCTTGGGCTGGCCCAGTGCTCGATGGTTTTATGGCTTTTTCTGGGGATTAGAGGGGAGGAAAGAGAGTAGATACAGAATCACAGTCACTGGGTTGGAAAAGACCTTTAAGATCATTTGGTCCAACTGTCCCTGTCCTCTCCTAAACCATGTCCCTCAGCACCTCTTCTCCCCATCTGTTCAATACACCCAGGGGTGGGGACTCCACCCCCTCCCTGGGCAGCCTGTCCCACACCCCCACAGCTCTTTGGGGGAAGAATTTCTTCTGACATCTCATCTGAACCTGCCCTGGTGCAGCTTGAGGCCATTCCCCTTGTTCTGTCTCCTGTCCGTGGGTAGAATAGACCATCACCCACCTCTCTGCAACCTCCTGTCAGCTCATTCCAGGCAGGGAGAAGGTCTCCCCTCAGCCTCCTCCTCTCCAGACTCAACCCCCCCAGCTCCCTCAGCTGCTCCTCAGCAGGTTTGTTCTCCAGACCCTTCCCCAGCCTGGTTGCCCTCCTCTGGACCTGCCCCAGGACCTCAACATCCTTCAATGCCCCCCAGTATGTGAGTGGCACACTCTGCTCCTCCAGTGGGTTGCTCCAAAGCCTCTTTGTCCAAAGATCCTTGTGATCAGAAATAAAAACTTTTCTATCTCCCTGGGTTGAATTTTACCCTGTCCCGGCAGCGATTCCAGCCCTCCCTGAACATCTGCGTGTGGTGTCCTCACACCATGAAACCAGCTCTGCTTGCTCCATGCTGCTCTCTGGGCACTCGACACAACAGCCTGTGTTTATTTTCCCAGCGGGGGGTGGTTGAGGCACCGTCACCTTTGTCCCCTTGCCCCCCCGGTTTGGGGTGAAACCCGGCTTTCTGGGGTGCGAGGATGGGAGGAGCTGAGGAAGCCTCACACGCTTGTCTCTGGCGCTTTGTAGGGATTTCCCCCTGCTGCTGGGAAAGCCAACACTAATGTGCTAATTAGATTTAACACCCGAGCTAGGAAAGTAGCAAATTAGCTGCGTCGGGGCTGGATTTCTGCATCCCTGCCCGGAGCCAGCCGGGAGGTGTGAGCTGAGCTCAGCACAGCCGGCTGATGGCAAAATCTCAGGGCATTGGGGTGCATGTTAAACTGATCACCCCGTTTTCAATGCCTCCTAGTGCAAATCCATCTGCCAGGGTGAAATTCTCCATCCTGCACCTCTTTCCATCCCTCTCAGTGAGCAAACATGCATGGGGAGAGCAGGAGCTTGTGCTGCTCATGTGGGTCCCCATCATGGTTACCCCACGGGGGATAGTCAGCCATGGAGGTTCCTACCCAGCCTGGCTCCTGAGTGGGAAGCACAGAGACCCCATCACCAATGGCCCCCCCCAACACACACACTGAGAGCACAAACAAGAGATGTGGGGTTTGTTTTTTTAAGCAGCACGTGAAATCCCATCGTGCCCTGAATCAGCTGCTCGCTTCAACAAGACGTGGCAGGGACGGTAATTGTATGTTGAGTGCTCTCCGGTTGATTAAGAACATATTTATTGAAGTTTATCTACTGTAATATGTATGAGTCTCTTATTAGATAATTGCTAAACCTCAAACACCTGTTTAACAGATCATATATATAACCCATTACATAGTTGTTAAACCACACTGGTTTTAATTCATCAAAGGCGAATGTGAAATCCATTCTAAATCAGATTTGTTTTGAGGCACTTTAAAGGCGACATTCCCTCCCCCTCCCACGTGCACAGGGGCTATGAGCACCACAGTTCCCGCTGGTAAGGACATCTGGGGACAGCTCTGCCCTCTGAGTGCAAATATTGTCCTTTTTGAGGTGTTCTCATAAAAAACCTAAACAAACAGAATGAAAAAAGCTCAGGGTTAACCCCAGGGATGCTACCGCTGCCTGATTGTGTCGGCAGATATCCGGGAGAGAAAAAGGGCAGGGAAGGGTGGATGGGCTGCAGATGGGCTGTGAGAGGACAAGGGTTGTTGATAAGCCCAGCGTGGTTTGCAGGGCTCTGTTGGGTTTTGCTCTAAATCATCAAATTCCTATTTCAGCCTTGAAGCGCTGCTGATTTACACCCACTTCGACTGCACCCCCCACCCCTCCAGATCCTCATCCATCCCACCTGGAGTTTTTATTCCATGGGTTTCAAACCCTCCATCCTCCTCTGTGGCTCTGCTCCCCGTGTCGGTGGGGTGCACCCTGCTCCCTCCCAGCCCCGCGGTGCTGCGTGCGATGAGCCGTCTCTGCTCACGGCAGAGTCGGTCCTTTGTTTTCTTCTCTCTTTATTTAATTGTTCCGTGGGGGAATCGCTGAGTGCCCTTCATTTTGTGATGCAGAACCGGTGTTGACACGCTTATTTATTAAATGAGTAAGGGTAAGGCCCTTGGAGACACTATTTAAATAAGGGAGAAGTCTTGCTGCTGGGATAGGAATGAATAAATACACACTGGGCTCGGGTAACCCATTTGTTTCCATCCTGGACCTATGAAAAATGTTGCCAACGTGGTTATTTGCATGATTCTGGACCAAATTGGGCTGTGAAGTTACAAATCCTCCATCCCACTGGAGATACATCCCCTGGAGACTCATCTCCCCATCCTGCTGCAGCCACGTGGTTGCCACCTCCATCTTTGGGGGTTTTATGGCAAGATGTTGAGTGATATTTATTAGCAGTGTCAGGCTGCAGCCTGGGTACGTGGCACTTTGTTGTTCCTTTTTTTGGAGCAGGCAATTCTCTGTGTCCTTCCTGAGGACAGGGATGGGTGGGTCAGCTCAGGGGCACAGCCAGAGATGGAGGTGGGTGTGGGGGGGGACCCCAAGGTTAGGAGAGCCCAGCTCATCATCACCATGGCTGCTCTTCTGGCTGGTGTCTGCACGAACCCATCACAAACCAGGGGGGTTCTGCTGCCTTTGCCTCTCTTGCCTGCCGGCTCCGTGGGCAGCGAGGGGGCAGACGGGTACCCAGCTTTACCACAGCCCCTGCTTGTAGTCACCCGAGGCTTTGGATGCTTTATCAAGGGTTTCAGCTCTACAGTCGACATAAATCACAGAGTTGGCAGGCTCTGCCTTTCTGTCTGTCTCTGGTTATTTTCTGTTCATGATAAAACAATGTGGAAAGGAAGCATGCAAGCCAAGGGGAGGGTGAGAAGGAACAAGATCCCTTATCTAGTGCGTGCCTGAGCTGCTCAAATGTCTCTGTATCAGCAGTTATTTTGCCTGGCTTTGGGTTTTTGCAAAGCTCTTGAGTCTTGAAAATGCAGCCTGAGATCACGCTGGCAAAGCACAGACTCGAATTCTTCCCTTCCCTCTGACTCTTGGAGTAGCCTTGGGATGAGATCCGTGAAACACCTCACGCGCGCTCCAGCACGGGGAGCCAAGTGGGAGGGATGAACTTGGTGGGCTCTGGGGAGATGCTGAGCATCCTAGAGCCCCTCAGCACCAGCTGTCCCCATCCTCCACTTGCTGGGTTGATTAAAAACTGGGCAGGATCAGGGGGCTGGAGGCTGGGGAGGGACTGCACGACCCGTGTGCTCTAGAGCTGGCTGCCCCGCTCGGTCCCGATGGTGTGAGCAGTCGTGTAGTCTGTGCAAAACACACTCTCTGATAAGGCACTGCCCCCTGTGTGAGCTTGCACAGTGAATTTGCACTAGGAGGATGATTTCTGTGCACAGACCCACATCTCAAGGCCCAATCCTTTAGGGAGCAAGCGTATAAACTTCTCGTTAAGCAGAAAGGAGAGAGAAAAAAATGCCCTACTATTAATAGGAAGGGAATGATATCTCTTCATCTGTGTCTGAAACCACCTTTAAAGCCATCCATACATGCTCCATCTCAGCTAAAGCAATATACAACACTCAGAGAAGCAATATCCCTAAGCCCTGCTCCAGCTCACGTGTGGATCTCGATGTTTTTAATATCGCACCCAGACAACGGAGCCCGTCAGCCACTGTGTGAAGCATTCATTTAACTAAGCCAATTTAAAACATGTAACAATTATGAAGAGATGGGCCCAGATGAGTCAATTTGTCTCGAGTGTTTTCTAGCTGAACTTAATAATATTGGAGATGTGAGAGAAATTGGAAAAAAAAAAAAAAATTTACCCTCTGCGTCCAATTCTTTTGAGAAGTCGAAATACCTAATTCACCCTGGCAAATGATAAATGTTCCTCCCCTCTTCTAATTACATCT
>VXBZ01006134.1:237340-260402 GCA_013399135.1 Heliornis fulica
CCCTTCCAGCACCTCACCACTCTCTCTGTGAAGAACTTCCCCTGATCTCCAACCTGACCCTTCCCTCCTCCAGCTTCAATCCATCCCCTTGTCCCACCACTCTCTTCCCTTGTGACAACCCGATTCCCCTCCTGTCCACACGCTTCCTTTAAGCACTGCGGGGCTGCAGTGAGGTTCCTCTGCAGCCTTCTCTTCTCCAGGCTGACCCAGCCCAGCTCCCTCAGCCTGTCCTCACAGGGGAGCTGCTCCAGCCCCTGAGCATCTTCATGGCCTCCTGTGAACCCTCTCCAACAGCCCCACATCTTTCTTGAATTGAGAGCCACAGATCTGGATGATCCCAAATGACCTCCGTGGGGTCTGTTGGCCACTGTCCATGGCCTCCCTGCCCTCTGGATGTCCTTTGTCCCACTGCTCCCCACGACCATCCTGCAGCCACTCCGTGGATTGAGCTGGGACTGTAAATGTGCCGAAGCTGCAGTTGCTATTTGGACTGTTTATCTTGTTTGGTCTAATTACGCCAAGAAAGTCATTATAATTTTATGCTCTTTGGATTAACGTTCTTGCCCGGGGCACCATAATTAGTGTATGGTTTGTAGCTTAATGATTCTGAGCACAGTCAATGCAAAGTTTCTAACTGTAAATCAGGGGCTCAGGATGTGGGGACTGACACGGAGGTGGCATTTAGCTCCCTGTTTATAAGCTGGACATTTGGCTTCACAGCACCCGTGGGCTCTCACTCCATCCTTACGCAACTGCAATGCTGCTGAGGAACTGCCGTGAGCCACAACCCCCTCCTGAGTCCAGAAAGCCTCTCCTGGGATGTCTCCTGCTCTGTGGGCTTCCCATGGGGTGTGATTTTATGGGCTCCTCAGTCCTTCAACCCCCTGCTCAGGGAGCACACAGCACCGCTCAGCCACTTCGGGAGATGGGATCCACCGTATCCCTGGAAGCTTGCCCAGCTCTCTCTGAGGAGCACACAGTTCATATAACAACAATCTCTCCTTTAGCCCCAGTTATTAGTCACTTTAAACAGCTTTTATTTCTTGAGATCATTGTCAGTGGTGACCAGGGATGTCCATGCTGAGATGGAGTGAGTGGTCTGGGTCTGGAGGTGCTGTGGTCCAGGTTTTGAAGGACCGCAGTCTTCCAAACCCTTACCGAGGGTTTAATTGATATTTTAAAGAACAATGATATTGCTATGATTGATATTTTAAAGAAACCAATCATCCCACACATTGAGACTCTGCAAACCTGCAACTCTACCCCCCTTGTGTCTTGTGGAGCCAGAGAGCCCTGGCTCATCCCTGGCATCCACCGTCATCCTCCTCGTTTCCTATTTATTGCTTGTTAGGCTGGCGATGAGCTCAGGGCCCGTGTGAGACGCCGAGTGGCCAGACTGCAGTTGACAGATTGTTTGGGTCAAATCAGAAGCTCTTAGGAGATTTTCACGATTTTTTTCCACTGGAAAATGTCATGAATTCATTACCAAATTGCTGACAGAATCAGGGCTCCTGTGTTAACTGAAGGATATTCTTGTGATAAATGTCATGGTGAACCTTGAGCCCGAGTGCAGGGGGTGGTTAAAGCACCAAAGCCCATCACCTGCAGCGCTGGGATCTCATGGCACATGTTTGGTTTCCACAGAGGAGTTTGTCCTTGCAGCCAATGGGGGCTGGGAGTGATCCAGGGTCCCTTGCAGGGACTCCCACCTGGGAAATCCCACCGTCCCTGGGTGGTCTGTGCCCACGATGATGCTACAGGCTCTCCCAGCCCCTCTCTGTGCTCGCAGCAATATTCAGAAGAGTAAAAAGCACTTTTTTCTTAAAGCCCCTCTGGTCTGCGTGGCCCTGGGGCTACTTGGTGAGGACCAGTGCATCTGAGGACCAGTGCATCCCAGTGCTGCATCCCAGTGCGAGCCCCAGGGGTGGGGGGGAACAGGTGCAGGGAAGGGAGAGGTTATGTCACTTCTCTGACACAGCCTAACCACAGGGCTGTCCCTTTCACCTGCTGGGGAAGATGAGCTCCCTGACACCCAGGGCTGTGTGCTGAGGTGAGTTGGTGGCACTACAGCTCTGCCAGCTCCCAGTGCTCAGGCTCCAGCATCGTGGTTTGGAAGTGGGATGGAGAATGAGCTCACCATGTGGCAGGGAGCCAGCCCACACAAGCAGTGGGGAAGGATTTTACACCATTTAACAAAACATGGCTTTTTGTATTATTTTCCCACCCCCTGGGAGCTGTCAGTGCCCAGGGACGTGGTGTCTGCCAAGCCAGGGGCTCCCAACTTCTTCTGAGGCTCGCAGTCCCACGGCACAGTGTCTCAGGGAGGAGTCATGATTTGTGTCTCTCTGCAGTTCGCGGTGGCTGGAGCTTTTTTCTCCCCCTCATCTCTCTGAGGGTTTGCACCGTGCCGAGCTCTGCAGTCGCTGCCGTCTCTCATTCCGGAGGTGGCTGCATTTCAGGAAACTAATGAAGTGCTGATTTTCCTTAATTGGCCTCTCAAATTTGCTGATCACTCTTAAGGATCTCAGGTTAAAAGCTGGTGCCTGTTGTCGGTGCTGTGTGTCACTGCCAGCGCAGCACAGAGGAGGTTTTTGGTGCATGGGCTGGGCTTCCTGAGCTTGGTTGTGATTTCCCATCCCAGGTGCTCAGCAGGACAGTGTGGAGCTCTTCAGCTGGAGAGACAGATGTTCAGGAGTCAGGATGGTGTTTGGAGGTGCCTCAGTTGTTAAGTGGCTTTTCTGTGGTATTGGCACCATGGTGTGGTGCCAGCATGGATCTGGGTGTCACCGCTGGCACAGAGCTGAGTGTCACTGCTGGCATGGAGCTGGGTGCCACAACCAGCATGGAGTTGGGTGTCACAACCAGCATGGAGTTGGGTGTCACAACTGGCATGGAGCCGAGTGTCACTGCTGGCATGGAGCTGGGTGCCACAACCAGCATGGAGATTGGTGTCACCACCAGCATGAAGCTGGGTGTCATGGCTGACATGGAGCTGGGTGTCACAACTGGCATGGAGCTGGATGACACCACCAGCATGGAGATTGGTGTCACCATTAGCATGGAGTGGGGTGTCATGACTGGCATGGAGCTGGGTGTCACCACCAGCATGGAGTTGGGTGTCACTGCAGTCTCCAGTCCTGATAAACCCATGGGAGTGTCTGGGATGTGGAAACCCAACGTGAGGACACACGTTTGGTGCTGCCCTGCCAGACAGGACAGCTGTGGTTGTGGTCATCCACGTGTGAGCCCGAGTGGAGATGTCAGGGCACGGATGCTCAGGGTGATCACAAGGGCTGGAAGATGCTTGAAAATGCACCAGATGAAAACACTTCACGCAGGGCTGAGCTGTCTCCGTTCGCACTCGCCTTCCCGACGCATCCGGAGACACGTCCTGACGCGGAGCCCCGGGGGAGAGCAGCGCTTGTGTTTTAAGGGTGACATTGGGTGTGGGGACCCGGCGACCTCCCGGCCGCACCAGCTGTATGAATAGTCGCTTCGAGTTAATGGGAGGTGACAGGGAACGGGCGCTGTGACACGCTCCGTGCCGTGCAGCTCCTGAGGTGGGACGTGCTCGGCGGCTGGGGGACGTGTGCTGCCACCAGCCTGCCTGGGAGCCTGGCAGCAGGAGAAGGGCATTCAGCTCCAGAAGAGCTGACGGGAGGCTGTGGTGGGGCAGCAGCCCTTCACTGCCGGGATGAGTAATGTGATGAGAAGGGCGGTTAGTGTTTCACGGCCCGAGGCAATCCTGCTCCCGGCTGCATCATCACTGCAGCATTAGAGGGAGGGGAGAGGGGGGTGACTCGTGGGGTGACCCTGCCCTGCACCCCCCAAGTGATGTCCCTCATCACCCTGCCACAAGCTGTGCTGGCATAGCTCCCGCTCCTCTCCGGGACACGGGGGACCTTGCCACGAGGGACACTGATGGGTGGGATGTCAGGGTGCTACTGCAATAGGAATAATTATTTTGCAGGAGAGGAGAGGTTGAATCCGTGGCTGACATCTTGGCACAGGCTTTGCAAAGCATCTCTTTGCCTGGCAGTGCAGGGAAAAACACACCCAGCTGGAGCAGGGGGGAATCTGCTCCTTTCCAGGGTTTGCATCTCATTTGGCTCGTTTGGGTAACGGTATCTCTGGGGAAGGGCAGCGATTGGGGGTGTTGCCCTCTGGTTGTGAGCTCAATAAAACCTGTGTTGCACCTCTGCCTTGGGGCAGCCCAGCTGGCAAAGGGACGAAATCCACGTCCCAGATTTCGCTCAGAGTCAGTGCCCGTCCTGGGAAGTGAGTTTCAGAAGGAATCCGGTGCTCGTGTGAGCGTGGAGGAGCCCTGCTGGGACTGAGCAGCTGGAGCCAGCCCAAGGCACAGCTGTGGGGAGTTCGGTTACTCCGGAGCTTCCAAAGTTACATTTTTCTGTGGTTCCCTCATTTGGATGTGGAATAATGCAGATACTGTGAGCACAGCACGTCTGGGAGGCACTCGTAAAACCAAACCCTGGTGGCTGCGCTTGTGCTGCCCGTGGTGCTTTGGGCTGTGGTGGCACAGTGGGGACATCCTGGATGCTCTCAGGGCTCTGGGTGGAGGCAGGGACTCAGCCATTGTGTGGGAAACAGGCTGGGACCAGAAGGCTGGATGCCAATTTTATGTGTGGGGCCAAAACCAGAGCACCCCTAGAACATCTCCTGTGCATGTCTGAGATAGTTTGGGAGGAAGGGAAGGCCAAATCCTGCATTGCCAGGTATGTGGCAGCAAACAGCCTGCACACAGCAAAGGGACATGTGGGCCACCATGTCCTGCACCCAGTGCAGGCAGAACACCAGTGGCAGCAAACCCTCCAGCCTCCTGCTCTCTTTTCTCATTGAATCAAAGTCCTGGTCCACCTCATCAGTGACCATTTCGAGGTGGGACACCATGGACACATGTTTGAACTCATGCACCAGGAGGGATGTGTACTCAGTGCACCTGTGATGGAGAGCATCCCTCCAGCCATCCCACCTGGCTCAAGGTCTTTGCTGGAGGAGTGTCTCAGTGACAGAGGGGCCTCTGTTCAATGTATTGTCCCCATGCATGAAGGGGACATAGAATCATAGAATGATGAGGGTTAGAAGCAACTCCCAGAGGTCATCTAGTCCAACCCCTCTGCAAGAAGCAGGGACACCCCCCCAACTAGATCAGGTTGCTCAGGGCCTCATCCAACCTGACCTTGAACTTCTCCAGGGATAGGGCATCCACCACCTCACTGGGCAACCTGTTCCAGGCTCCAACATGCTCTCACGGTGCCTGTGAGGGAATCAGCGATGGCAGAACAAAATTGTTTTGAAGGTGGATTTATACAGCTTAATCTCTGAACTCCTGTGTTATACATGGAACAGCCCAGCTTTATATCTGTCAGGCTGCCAACCCCCCTCACCCCCTCTCCGGGCCAGATCCTGACAGGTTCCTCTGTACAAACAAGCCGGGCTGTGCTGACGGATGCAAAACCCCATTAACAGGACGTTCAGCATTTCTGTCATTCCAGAGGTGCCTGCAAGGTCTGAGCAGAGCGAGAGGCGCCCGTGTCAGGGGCACCAGCACACACAGATACTTCTCATTCCAGGCCACAGCCCAGGTTTATTTTAACCACCCAGTGCCCATTTTTATCCTCCTGACAGCAGAGCCCCACGGGAGGGTCCTGGGTTGCACTTGAACCGGTGGGATGTCCCCGTCCTGCTTGGTTCCTTTGAGGAGTGGCTGTGGGAGCCAGGGAGGTGTCTGCACCCCATCATGCTGGGTTCACAGCTCTGGGGAGAAGGCTCTCCACCCAGCACCAGCCAACAGTGAGGTTGGGTTTCCAGATACAGTGATTCCTCCTGCCACCTCCTGCACTCTCAACCACTTCTTGTGTCACAGTGTGTTGGCTGTGCTGCTCGGGGACCCCACCTGCATCCTTATTACACCCCCAGAGTCTTCATCTTCTCAGGCACGTTTCCCAAACACTCATACTTCACCCCAAGCTGCTGCCTGTAAAGGAATGGGGTGATAGGGATGGAGATGATGGATGGACACCAGCTCAGCCTTGCCTGGAACAACCTGTGTCCAGGCTGGCAGCAAGGCCAAGGCAGTGGAAGCCACTCCAAGACCACTGCTTTTAAAAACAAACACCACAGTCTAAATGTCCACCATGGACACAGAGCAATGAGGTGGGGAGTAGGCTCCAGGTCCCCATGCAGAGTAAGTGCTACCACTTCAAAATTAAATGCAGTTGCCATAGAAATATTAATTGGGAACAAAATCTGAAGATGGCACTTAAGCAGAAGACGGAGCGTTACGGAGAGATGAGGACAGGGATGAAAATAGAACAGTTAAAAGGAAAATTCTTCAAAGGAAGTATCATGTAGGTGAATATTTAATGCACAATCAGCAGGTCGCCACGTCAGCGGGTGCTTTTAGCATTGTAGGGTAGAGGATGAGAAGTGCTCGCTGGAGGATGGAGCACCCTCCTTCCCAGCCAAGGTCACCGGGTGCTGAAGGATGAGTCTGAGGGTGGATCCTGCACCGGCAGCAAGTTTCTGCTATCTTTTTTCTTGCAGCAGGGACAGGGTGCAGGAGCTGGCCAGGTGCTGTCTCTGCTTACAGGCATCCCCGCTGCGCTGCAGCGTGTTCACTCATTGGGTCACTACCAGCACACATCCCATAAGTTGGAAGCCCACAGGGGATGTCTTCTTTGCAGTCTGGGTTCTCTGCCTCTAGGGTGACTGGCAGGAGGTTCCCAGCACTCTCTGGGGCAGGGTGGAGGGCAGGAAGATGGCCCCAGACCCAAAGGGGAACCGGCTCTTTCAGGTGGCTCTTGCCCACAAGCTGTTGCCTGGGCTGGGTGTTTGGGGGTGGTGGTTGAAATGCCCATGAGCAGAGAGGGTTCTTTAGGTGAAGGAGGGTTGCCACCAGGTGAAGTGACCTCAGTGCCTCACTGAGAAAAAGTCCTGCTGGGACTACAAGGGAGAGACAGAGCTCTCCAGGGGTACGCTGCTGGGCCACATCTTCTCCTGGTGGTACTGTCATGGGTGGGGAACAAGGGAAGGACAGTGCTACAGAAAAATCCTGAAGTTTTTATTTTTAATTTTTTAGTTTTAGTTTTAGTTTTAAATAAGTAGATGACAATAACAACCATCTCTGAGGCAGCACTGCATCTCTGGCAGCCAGGTGCTGGGCCAGCGGGAGGAAGGACAGCTCCATCCTGATGGGACTCACTCCCAGGCTCCCACCAGCTCCCGTTTTTCCCAGAGTGGGAGGTTGCTCTTCCAGGCTGTTGCATCCTCTCATCCCTTTCCTCCCTCTGCTTTGGGGAGGTGTTTCCTGGGGGTGGTGGTGTGGGATCCGCATTCAGACAGGGATGGGGATGAGAATGGGGACAGGGATGGGGATGAAGACAAGTGTGGAGATAGAGATGAAGACAAGGGAGGTGATGAAGACAGAGGTAGGGATGGGGATGAAGAAGACAAGGGAGGGGATGAAGACAGGGATGGAGATAGGAATGAAGACAGGGATGGGGATGAAGAGTGGGGACAAAGACAGGGATGGAGACAGGGACTGAGCATCTCACACAGGACCACAGTGTCCCATGCTGTAGGCAGTAACCCCAGGCAATCAGAGGAAATGCAGTTGAGGTCCTAGCACCCTGCCAGAGCAGGGAAGCAGGGATACAGGGATAAAGGGATGCAGGGATGCAGCCAGCAGCTCTCGCTGCCCTTGCCTCTCCTTGGTGGCAGGCAGCTTGGAGGGAAAGGGGGGCTGTGACCTGACAGGGAGCAGCAGCTGCCTGGGCACATCTATCCCCACCGATCTTTCCTCTCAAAAGGAGGGAGGATTTCAATGAAGTCGTACTTTTCCCAGGAACCACCTCCCACTGTGTTATGCTCTGAAGTTAATTGCAAATGAGGAGATGGAAATAGCTTATTTTGACTTTCCTTAAACAGTGCTTCATTGATTTTTTTTTCCCCCTTATTTTTTTTTTTTTCTGTCTCGAGAGGCAAGCCTGTATCTATTGGAAAATAGCAATTATTTCTGTAATTCCCTAGAATTAGTGGAATTAGTTGAATGGGTAAAATCTGAAGTGAAATGCTGATTAGAAACGTACTCCAGTTGGAAGCCCCGTGAGTGCTGTGCTGGAGCACTGGGTGCTCCTGCTCCTTCCCCAGGCATGACAAAGCTCAACTTTGGTTTCTTGAAGGATCATCAAAGATATCTCAGTTGTGGTGGGTGCCTGTGCAGCCAGACCAGAGGGGAGATGCACTGTTGCCTTTAGCAAGTTGCTGTTGGGTTGTGGACGTGCTGAGCGGCTCTGCAACTCGGGCAGAGGCTGCAACAAGACGGCTGAGGATGGGCCCATCCTCCTGCTTCAGAAAAAGGAGGGAAAAACCCCACCCCAGCCACTTTTCTTAAATTACATGGGGTAGGAGTGGTCCATCCTGAGCACCTCCTGGATGGTCCAGCTCTTGGGATACTTGGTTCTGCCAAAGAGTTGGGGCTCGCAGTACTTCACTAAACAAAAATAAAAATGATCCTGTGGTATTTTTAATAACCTGCTGGTTTAACTCAATTATGAGAGCATAATTAACTTGCTGAGATGAAAAAGGCGATAAACCTTTGATTTTTTTTTTTCTTGAAGGATGCTGCAGATAGATTTTTGAACTTTGCATTCAATTACTTGAAAGAGAAAAAAAAATTAACAGGTTTCTGATGAGAAAAGCATACTACCTCCTTCATAAAGAGAGATTTATTAAGGATAGGGAACGAGTGTACCTCAGGGCTCAATCATCTACTGTTTTTTTTTCAAGGGGTGATTCAATTACTTTAAGATGTGTTGCCTAAAAGAACAAACCGGGCTCTGTTACTTGGCAAATTAATCAAGTTCCTTTAGTGGTTTCTCTGGGTTAATAATTTCATTTAGGCAGCCTTCTGTTTCGTGGTTTCATCCCTACCAAGAACATTCTCAAATGAGAGGGAGGAGGGGGGAAAAAATAATAATAAAAANTGTGAAGGGCTGTGGATTTTATTCATAATTGCTGTGAGTGATGTTCTCTGGCTAGCGAGAGCCGATCCGGAAAATGTCACCTGCTTTTAACATGTTTTTCTCTTGAATATTCATAGCTCTGCTCTTTGATNTTTTTTTTTTTCTTGAAGGATGCTGCAGATAGATTTTTGAACTTTGCATTCAATTACTTGAAAGAGAAAAAAAAATTAACAGGTTTCTGATGAGAAAAGCATACTACCTCCTTCATAAAGAGAGATTTATTAAGGATAGGGAACGAGTGTACCTCAGGGCTCAATCATCTACTGTTTTTTTTTCAAGGGGTGATTCAATTACTTTAAGATGTGTTGCCTAAAAGAACAAACCGGGCTCTGTTACTTGGCAAATTAATCAAGTTCCTTTAGTGGTTTCTCTGGGTTAATAATTTCATTTAGGCGGCCTTCTGTTTCGTGGTTTCATCCCTACCAAGAACATTCTCAAATGAGAGGGAGGAGGGGGGAAAAAATAATAATAAAAAAAAGAAGTGCTATTCATTTTCTGTACCAGGCAGCAAACACAGCCGTGATGGGAGAAGTTTTTTTTCCACCATCAGCTCACTCAGAGGTGCCTGTGAAAGCAGCAGCTGGTTGGAAGATATTTTTTTTAATATATATATATATAAAGTGTTAAGGCTAATATTTTCACTGTGTAAAAAGGCCATTTGGATTTGTTGTCATCTGTGAAGGGCTGTGGATTTTATTCATAATTGCTGTGAGTGATGTTCTCTGGCTAGCGAGAGCCGATCCGGAAAATGTCACCTGCTTTTAACATGTTTTTCTCTTGAATATTCATAGCTCTGCTCTTTGATTGGATGGAGAAAGTGCAATAAGACAAAAAGGAGTTTGTAAAACTGGGCTGTCCGTGCCCTTGCAATCACAGTGTTTTCCTCTGGGTGCAGGGGAGGCTGCAGCTGGACCTTGTGCCGATGCTGCCTCTGCCCACGGCGTAGGTGCAGTGTGGGCACAGCATCCATGTACCAGCAGCCACCAGTCCCATGAGAACCCACCATGAGCTGATATTTTGGGAGTTACCTCCAAAAGCAGTTCTTGGTAGCAAAGTTTTCCCAGTGGAAAGTTAACAGCCATTGTCTGGAGGGCAGAGGATGAGGATGCTCAGTGGATACAGGGCTGCTGGCACAGCCAGGCCATCCCTGTCAGGCTGTTCTCAAACCCTGTCAGGGAGACTTTCAGGACAAGCTTTGGGGCTATTTTTATAGATCATAAAACATCTCTAGAAAGGGTGTGTGCAATCTGATTTTATTCTCCCATCAGTTGGTTATAAATTAAAAAAAAACAAACCCTGGGCTGTGACTGCTTTGCATGAAATATGGGTGTTGAAATGCCAAACTCCGCAGCTGGCAACGTGTCGGTCGAGGGGGGAGAGGCTCAGCATGACCTTCCTGCATAAAACCATCACTCCTGCAGGCACCCAGGGCTGTGCCAAGGGCTCGAACATCACCCTGTACTGCCAGAGAGTCAATATCCACCCTGCAAAAAACACCTTGGGGAAGGCAGACAGCCCTGGCAGGGGGATGCGCTTCATTAGGGGCCCGGTGGGAGCCACCTCCCTCCCTCCCTCCTGCAGCTGGGACAGGGATGCTCGTGTCACGGCTTATTGCTTCTCATTTGGGCAGGGTTCAGGCAGTGATCAAGTTAAAGGGAGGGACCGTGGCTGTTCCCAGAACAAGAGGTCATCTGTTTTCTTTCAGGGGATTCGGCTCCGATTTCATCATGCTGAAGAACACTGAGGCCCTTTTATCTGCTGGGGAAGGGTTTTCAGGGCGGGGGGCATGGTAGGCTTGTCTCTCCCTTGTGTGATAACTCATTTTAGACCTGGGATCTGTTAGGGTTTGTTTTTTTTTTTGCCTTGGGAGAGTGCCCTGAGGAGGCAGAGCAGAGGATGCTGTGGAGTGGAGGATGCTGCAGCGTGGATGCATCCCCACTCCCCAGGACCGGGTGGGTGCACAAGCACTGGCCACGCACCTTCAGAGCACCCCACTGTTTGCACGATGCCGTGGAGATGACTGAATTGTCCTTTTCACCCTTTGTTTTCCCTGCAGCACCTGTAATAGTTCTTTTCAAGGCCACAGCACCCAGCACTACTCTTAGCCTCCTCCTCCCAGATACATTTTTGGATAAAAATGGGAGTGTCAGTGTGCTGGGGTGGATATTTTTAAAGCAGCTGTCAGACTCCACAAAGCAATTACACTCCAGGCTCCCAAACAGCCCAAGCTCGGACACTGGCCAAGCCCAGTCCGTCTGTCCAGGGCTGACGTGGGTCGGGAGGATGTTTCACAGGCAGCCCTAAAATCTGGGATTAGGCACAGCTGGAGCTTGAGTGAGGCCAGAGGGGCCCCGAGCCCATACGAAAGGGAATGGCTCCCAGATGTTGCACAAAGCCCACCTTTGGGAAAAAAATAATAACCCCTGATGTTGTACTGGGGACTCGGGGCTTTAAGTTCCACTCTGCCCACCTGCCATGCTGACAGCAGGGTCTTGGCACTGCTGGAGGAGCATCTTTGGATGGGGATGTTATGCCTGGTGGCCCTTTGGGCAAACAGTTCCCAGGTTTTTGAATGCTTTCCCATTTAATTTTCATGTGCTCAGCTGGCAGCTGCTTTTATGCTGAGAAAAACGAGTGGTGTTGGATGCTCCTTTGCTGGGGGTGCTTGAACACAGGTTCATGGGTGCTGAAGCAACCGCTGGTTTTTAGGACACTAACTCCTCCTCTCTGTCCCAAGGATGGAGGTCCAGGAGAGCCACCACACCTGGGGAGCAGGTTTCTCCAAAGAACTTCCCTCATCCCTTTTCATCAGCTCTCCAGAAGCATGGCTGAGACATGGGACCTGCAACGCCGGGCAGACAGCCCAGACCCTGGCAGTGCCCAGGAGGGCTTTTCCTCCTGCATAGGAGGGTATTTTGGGAACAAGGTGTCTGCAGGGGGGTTGGGGGCAGGCAGGGACAGGGTGAATCCCACGGCATTCATCCCTGGCTCCATCTTTTCTCCCTCCAGTTTGCTACCAGGGTTGTTTTTCCTACATGAGTGAGGGAAACCGTGATCTCGCTTTCGTTATCACTGTCCTCTGAGCAGAAGGTTATTGAATTAGAGATGGCACCACACCAACACTCAACTCCACCTATTCCCCTCTTTAATCCTCTGCACCACTCGCTTCTCCTGGCCCTAGATTCCTCCAGCTGCCCATCACCACTGTTCCAGCTGTTCCAGCAGTTGGAGCGAGTCAATAGCAGGCAGGAACATAATGTGGCACAGCCCTTAGAGCTCTTCTCCTTTAAGGCTTTTGAGACATCCAGGAGGGCTGAATGTCCTGCCACCACCCTGTCCTCTCTTGGCTCCACTCTGCCTGCCAGGCTCTGGCTCCTGCAGTCTGCAGCAGGATTTATTGCTGGGGAAATGCAGCGCTCCGACTTATAAAAGTAGGACATTCGCTTGGCAGCTCGAGAAATAATGGGAGATCAGTTTAATTATTCCCCAGAAATGCTCGTGTTGTGCAGATGCCTAACTTAGGTTTAATATAATTAAGATAACTCATGTCTATAAACTAGTCTGGGGCTGAACCTGATGTTTGAGATGTGGATCCAAGATTGTGTTTTTCCTCCCTGATTTCAGCTGGAGCTGCAAGTGTCCGACACGAGCAGGATATGCTCAGGCTTGGCCCTGTGCCTGACCCCGCTGGGCACTGCTGGTCCCTTCAGTTTGGGTCTGTGATGCTGAGGAAGATGCTTTCCTCTTGGTTCCCAGCTGGTTTTTAACGTGGATGCTGATGGAGGGGTGGGGAGGGATGCTCCTAGCCCCAGCGCTGACATCGGTTGTGCTTAATGGGACAGGATAGAAAAGGAAAAAAAACCACAACCTTATTGCTGATGATATCAAAGGTTTAGGGTTAAATTGAGCCTCTTTTCTTGTCTTATTGCCCCATCTGCCCCACCTGGGGTGGGTTTGCAGCCCAGCTGAGCCCAAATGCTTCTCCTGGGCTGGCTGCTCAGGCTCTGCAGTGCAAGGTGAGCATCTCCTTGGCACGGCAAATCGAGGAACTCGTTAGACACTAAATAGCTGAAATATTGCCTTGTTTTTTTCCACTCCCACCTCCCTCTGGGCTCTTTCCTCCCCTAGCATGGCTTGTTCCTCCCTCCCCTGGCGTGTGCAGCTCTTCACACCTCGAAATGCCTCCTAACACTCCAATAATGGTTTATCAGCCCAAAATACCAAAGCTGGGATGTTACTCACTAATGGGCACCACGGGCTGGGTGTCTGGGGAGCCGGCGCTGAGAAACACCCGGCAGAACCCAGCCCTTGGCGTCCAGCCCCGTCCAGTCCCAATCCCCATCGATCCAGGATGCGATTAATCTTCTTGTTTTTAACTCTGACTTTGAAATCCCAGGCAGCACCGAGGTAAATGTGCGAATGACACACATCACTGCGGAGTAATTAGACCGAACGCGGGCGCACACACACACAGAGGCGCAGCAGTACTGATTTCTGCATTAGCATGATAATGAATGTTCTCACTAGAAGCTTGTAATTATGTTTCCTCTCTTTTTCCCCTCCCCCTGAAAGTATAATTAATTATGAATAGAGCCAGAGTTTGACGCTAACGCTTTGCTTTTTTTTTTTTTTAAAAAAAAAAAATCTCTTTTGGTTCTATTTCTGCCCTGTTAAAAATTTATGAAGGAACCAGAGGTAAAGACATTTTTCCCAGGCAGTTGCTCCTATAAGTTCTATGGGAATAATATTAGAAATAATAATAATAATAACAGAAGGCAGCAGGAGGGGACTTGGCAGAGGGTTTTCTCCACTGTTGCCCAAGTAAGATGCCACATTTGGCAGTTGAAAGCTGTGGTCCATCCATGACATGGCAGCTCAGGGGGGTCACTGCCAGCGGATGTGGATGCGTCTGTGGGTATCACAAGGTGACAAGCAGCCCCCAGAGGTGCCACCCCTGCAGGTCCTTTCCCCTCAAACAGCTGCAGCCATGCAGGGTGCTGGTCAGAAGGGGGTGGTGACATGCTCTGGAAGGGAAAATCTTTCATTTTTTTAAGACAGAGAACAAAAACCCCAACCCTCAAGTACTTTCAGTACCTTATTGAGGAGTATGAGATGCAAAATCAAAAACTTCTCAGGAAGTGCTTTTCTTTTTCAGTCAGCTCACAAAGGGGAAGGGGAAGGATGGAGTAAACTGAGTAAACTCTGGTGCCTGTGTGGAACCAGGACCCTCCCGGGATGCCCATGCTCGTGGTGCCTCGGCCACGCAGATGCAGGACAGCCCTCGGGGTTTGGTCCCAAAGGCTGTGCTGGTGTGACTGCTTGCAGCACTGGAAGGTGCCTCCTCCCCACCTCCAGTGTGCCTCGTCATTTCCCTGTACCAACTGTGTCTACTCACTCCAGCCTTTGGGGACAGAAAGTGGGGAAATGGTTGAAACTGGCTCAGCAGTTTGGGGCGATCTGTGTAAAGATGTCACGAGTGGGGACAAGGACTGAGGATGAACTCTTCACAGGCTCTCCATCCCTCCAGCCCCCCCAGAAGACCCCCTGGCAGTGCCACAAGCTTTCCTCCCCGCCGACGAAGCCCGTGTTGTTTCTCCCTCGCCTCCTCCAGTTGCCATTCATACCACCAGCCTTCCCTTGCCGTAGGTGTGAACTGTTTTTCTTTTTAAATTGCATTTATTCTAACAAATGTCTCATGCAAACACAATTGCAGGTTTGCTAGAGGGAGATGCTATTTGCAGGCAGCCTTGCACAAAGCCAGATTTATTCTCCTTCCATTCATTTGAAGCTAAAGTAATAGCTCTAACTACATCTGACTTATAATAAGCGCGTTACCGGGAACAAACCTGTACTCTGCATGTATTTCCCTCGTTGTCAGCTCCATCCAGCCACTTTTTCTCACTCTTTCCTTTTCTTTTTTTTTTATTTTTTTACAATAACAAAATCAGAGCCTTGTTGGTTGAAAGTTTATATGCCCTATTTATAGCACTCTGCTGTCTCCCAGCTTTTATGTTCCAGCATAAGTAGCTCTTTACCCTCTGCTCACAAGGAGCCTGAACAGAGATGGCACCTCCATAATAGCTCTTTAATCCTTCCCCACGGAGGGAAGCGTGACCTTCTTTCTGTGGACTCACCTGCTCTGGCTCCAGCCTTGTTGGAGACATGCACCCACCCCACGGGCACGAGGACTCTTCCCCTGGGAGTTTCGGTGCCTCTTTTGGTCAGTGGGTCCTTGACGTTGGGGGGTTGCTTGAGGGAACAGTGGGGGGTTTGCTGGGCACCAGCACAGTTGAGAAGGTTGCTGGTAGTCACCAGTCTTGTCTTCTGGCATGTGATGGCTGGGAAGGCATCACCTTCCTCCTGGGAGGAAGTGTTGATCTGCTTGAGGGTAGGGAGGTTCTTCAGAGGGACCTGACCAGGCTGGATTGATGGGCTGAGACCAACGGGATGAGGTTCAACAAGGCCAAGGGCAGAGTCCTGAACCTGGGACAGCACTACCCTGTGTAGCACTACAGGCGTGGGGCAGAGTGGCTNTGGAGAACAAACTTTCTGAGGAGAGGCTGAGGGAGCTGGGGGAGTTGAGTCTGGAGAAGGCTGAGGGGAGACCTTCTTCCTGACTGGAATGACCTGACAGGAGGTTGGAGAGGGGGGGTCTCTTCTTCCCAGGGACAGGTGATGGGACAAGCTGCGCCAGGGCAGGTTCAGATGAGATGTCAGAAGAAATTCTTCCCCCAAAGAGCTGTGGGGGTGTGGGACAGGCTGCCCAGGGAGGGGGTGGAGTCCCCACCCCTGGGTGTATTTAACAGATGGGGGGGGATGAGGTGCTCAGGGAGATGTTTAAGAGAGGACAGGGACAGTTGGACTTGCTGATCTTAAAGGTCTTTTCCACTCTTGTGATTCTGTGTGACCAGATTTGCCATCCGCTCGATGACTGGTATTAGTAAGGAAATTAAAGTGTTCCTCAGGGAGCTTCAGTGGCCACTTCTGTGATCTTAGTAGCCAGGCTGGGCACCGGTGCTCCCATCCTGCTGGGTGCTCTCACTCCAACACACACAGCCACTCTCAGCACAAGGCACAGTGTCCTCTGTTACCGTGTCCTTCGTGACACGTCGTCAGCGCTCGAGCAGGACTCTCCCATCTGTTCCAGGCGGAAAGATTAGGATAAAAAGGGGCTGTTGTGCAATTCACCCTCCAACTAACTTTAATCCTTGTGAAGGAAAACCCTAAATGCTAAAAAAACCTGGATAAGAACGTCCAGCTTGGATGAGATGTTTACAGAATAAATAACCATTAATTTATTTTTTCTTTTTTAAAAAAGGGGGGAAAAATTGCAAATAATTGCATAACAAACAGTGTTTCAGGCAGTAGCACAACTGACTCTTGCCCAGCCCAGTGCTGGAGAGCTGGGGTGCAGCTCTGCCTCAGCCCTGCTGCTCCTCAGGGCTTTGCTGGCTGAGGAATCTGTTAAATATAGCTGATGAGCTGTTCTTGAATTGCACCTAATTACGTCTTCTCTCCAGTGTGCTGGCGCTTCCCGGCTCTTTGGAGCGACAAGGAGCTGGATGATTGCGGCTTGAGCTCCTCAGGTGGAGCGAGATGCTCATGTGTTATCCTCCTGTTGGGCTGTCATGTACTTGGGAGGAGGGAAATGAAAAGGTGAATTCTCTGAGAAAGGAGGGAAAAAATAGAAAAATCGTGGTGAGGTTCCTTTTGAACTCTTTGCTCATTAAGGTGTCAAAAGTTTTGCAGCAACTGCTTCTCCTGTCTAAACAGGGCTTGAATTCGTGGCAGCCATTGTATGGGGAATTTGTGGGCTCTGGTCCAGCTCTATGGCCACAGGATGATGCCCAGAGCCTGGTCCCTGACAGCTGCAGGGTCCCTCCTGAAGAGCATCTCCAATTGGGCATTGTCTCCAAAGTGCTGCAGGATGGGTGAGGACAGGTCCCCTCCTTGCTGATGCTGGGGAAGGCTCCTGGGCTAAGCTCTGCTGAGAAAGAGACAGTGGTGTCATTACAAACATGCATCACAGCTCCTCCATGGAGGAAGAAAAGAGCCAGCACGACCAAAACTATGCAAAAGATCAGCCCTCTGGTTAGAAGTGGCCTGGCTACTAGTTTTAGTCTCAGGCATTTCGCTTTGCTGTGGGAAGCCCATGTCATTTTCTACTCTTTTACTCACAGCCAAAAATATGATGAAATGAGAACTGAATGTGGTTTTTTTCTGGCTTTTTACAGTAAGCATCATAAATTATTCACCCACGAGACTCAACTGAATTTATTACTCATAGGGAGCTTCCTTTTATCTTCAGGGCCCTGGACCTCTGAGTCTCCCCGGAGCCTCCTTGGTACCTCCCCTGGGGTGGCCCAGAGGTGACCGGTATGTCCAGGTGTCCCAGGTCCCATCTGTGGGAACCCTGGGTTTTCCTACCCACTGCAGCCCAAACACACAGGGATATCACCTGATGTCCCCATGGTGTCCTGGACCACACTGCCCCCATGATGGGAACAAACCTCCTGAGGTGCTGCTGGTGCAGGAGCAGAGATGGGACAGAAGCAGGTTTTGGGGTGATTCCCAACAGGCAGTGGGGACCCCCCATCACAGCACCCATGCACCCGGAGCCCTAGCTCCAGGTTCTTCTCTACAAATGCATGTCCTAGGACAATGTCAGCCTAATCAGCGCCCTCTTCGTTAGCAGAGACCTATAATTAGAAACAACAGCCAGCCATCTGCTTTTATCTCATCACATCACACGGTGCCTCTTTGCTGTCCTTTATTACCGGCCATCATTTTAGATCAACGTTTCCCTCCACCCCCAGCTGCTTCTTATCTCACTTTCATTATTGCTAATGACCAGCGCTGGCAATATGCTGCAGCGGAGGAGCAAGAGCGGGCAGCATGGCGAGTGCTGCAGAAGTTCAGCCCATATTTGCTGCCTGCCTGCCCATTGCTGCCTCTTGTGTGGTATTTTGGGGGCTCACAGCCCGTGCAGTGGACATAACCCCTTACCCTGTGCCAGGCACCGGGGCTGAGAATACAAAAGCATTGGGAAAAATTCCTGCTCTTCAACAGTCTGAGTATTTTCAGCTTGTGAAATGTTTTTGCAAGTTTCCCATTGCATCCCACTCCTGGAGTGGCATCTGATGGGACATGGAGATGACACCCTTATTGTCCACACTAAGTGGCCAGAGGCTGCAGGGTATCCAGACCTTGGAGGAAGGGAAGGAGAAAACCCCTTTTTATGTACCTTTAAATTTGGTGGCTAGACAAAAGTCTAAGACATATAAATGGATTAACAGCCATGGTTTATTAGCGCTCCTTAATTCACTTCACAGGGCTGAGGGAAAAGTTATTAGCAGATGTATGGCCAGTAATAAGCTAATTATAACCCTGTCAGATCAGAGATTTGAAGAGGTGGGTAGTTTTGTGTGTGAGATAACTATAATTGTCTGTTAAAGATTATGAATTAATATTGATTTAATAAAGCTGTGGCCATTTATTTCTGCAGTAAAGACTAGTTAGTTATTCTGTGAGCTGCCCCAGCACCATGGGAGGCAGCGACCTGATCCTGCTCTGGCAGGAGGGTTGGACTAGATGATCTTTCAAGATACCTCCCAACTCCTCATGTTCTGTGATTCTGAGACCTCTCTGCCAGAGGTGTGGATTTGGGAGGCTCAATTGCGTGTGGGGCCGGTCGCTGAACCTGTGTCCTGCCCTTTGGCATCCCCATTGCTGGTTTTGATGGGGATGGCTTCGGTGCCTGGCCCCAAGTTCACATTCCGTGCCCTACTGCACCATGGTGGCTTAGCCCTGGGGACACAATGCACCTTGTGGGTTCAGCAAGCCTCCCCCTGCACGCCTCCAGACCCCGGGGGTGGCACTGGAGGGGGTTGGGCTGGTGTGCGGCGCGAAGGCACAGTGAGGAGTGTGCGAGGAGCCGTGGGGCCACAGCGCTTCTGTTGTGGGTAGGAAGCAGAGTGTGCCACACTACTGTAGCGTGTTAATCACCTCTCTGATCTCCTGCTCATTTTAACCATTTGTCTGTCTGATGCCCGTAAAAGGCATCTTTATTTGGCACCAAAGGAAAGCACACTGCTGCCTGGGGAGGGATGTTTGCTCTTCTAGTCTCACTGGGGACAAACCTTTGCTGCCACCGCACGCCGTACACGCTCACCATTGGGTGCCATGCTGGATTGGGGTACCTGAGCCCAACCAGCTGCCCTCTCTGCAGCTGGACATGTTCCTATGCCAGATGCCCATCCTGACTGGCCAGAAAGGCACATCTTTGCAACTGCAGCATGTCAGGATGCTGATGGGGGTCCCTACACCATGGCAGGGCTAATGCATAGGGTTAGGGTTTGAAGCCTAACTTCAAATTTTGGGGAATGAAGCCAACCATGGTGCTGCTTAGATCATTATCCAATTTACAGCTGCCACCCAGGACCTCTTCAGTTTTTCCCCTTTTGGCACATAGCTGAGTGCCACCTACTTTGGGATATTCATGTCTCATCATTTGTTTCTGTAATCCATTGCCAGCTTTAAGGCAAGCACGGAAAAAGGCAGGAGCAGTCATCTCCTGCAACGGAGCGTGGCTGTGGGGAGCTGGTGCAAGATCCCCATGTTGCCAGTCTCCTCCCCAGGCTTTTTGTTTCCTCCTCCTCTGGGCTAGCAAGCAGATTTTTTTTTTTTCTCTTTTCTTTTTTTTTCCTTTTTTTTTTTTCCCCCTGAGATGGATCTGCTTCCCCAAGGTGAACTCCAGCCCTTCATAGTGCCACATTCCGCTCATGCCTGGAGCAAGTAAAGGCAGGTCACCGGGGCGGTGGAAAGGTGCTGTGAAGGGAGTCATCATGCAGGGCAGGGGTGCAAACCTCCTGCTACCCCTACCCTTCACCGAACATCTCCCCTCACTGGTCCCTCTGCAGTGCTGGGGCGGGGGTGTGGGATGTCCAAGCTACCTTGTCCCAGTGCCAGCACCATGGGTCACATGTGGTTAAGGAGGGTAAACCCCCACCGTGGTTTCCACACACATTGGTCCTTGTGGGCTGATGCTCTGATAAAGTCAATTACAGGATGACTTAGTTTAAAGGCTGCAGCTTGCTGTAAATGTAATTACTTTCCCCTGAAGCTTTCCATGTGAGGGTGGTTTCAGAGTGAGGGTGGCTCCTGTTTTGCATCTCACTTCTTTTCCTGGAGGAGTTTAAGTGAACCCAAATGAGAAAATACCCTGATTTCTCACGTTGTGCCGGGCATGGGGCAAGTTTAATGTAACCACTCTCACAAATAGGAGGCAGGACTCCAGTTTTCCGCTGAGATCTGAAATCCCCATCTTTGCTGCTGTGATGTTTCAGAGGCACGTCGCATTACCATTTTATCTGATGGAATAGCTATCAACGGCAGCTTCGCAGCTTCGGAGTGAAACGCTATGGAAAATCTGTGTAAGCTATCTGCAGCCTGGCAGCACAGATATACTTTGATTACAGCGACAGCCCAGCTCTGTCTCCTGTGTTTAATGCGTGTGTACGTGTCCGGCTGCGGCACAGCGAACCGCGCCGGCTCTCGCTCTGCTCCGTGGGGCTCAGGACATGCTTTCTGTACGTAGTCTTTGCTTTTGTGAAGCCATAGCTCCCAGAGCCTTGGGATGCTGCCACAGTCTCGGCTGTGGTTTAACCAGAACAAGAAGCTTCCAGCTCCCACGATTCCAAAATGCTTGAAAACACAAAGCCTTGAGGCTCCAAAAGCCTGGGCCCTCTTGCAAAGCGCACACCATTGCTGTCTGCTGTGTGCAAGGACATTGTTTTAAAGCCAAGCTTGTTTTTCTTGAGACAGGGAAGGGATTTGCTTTCCTGGTATCAGCAGTACCGTACAAATGTGTCCAGCCTCTTGCGTTAAGGAGAGTCATGTGCTCCTCATTAGGAGGTTGTTAAAATGAGGATGATGAGAGTATCTGGGCCGGAGGGGTTCACCGCTTGGTTTTGCCCCACACATGAAGTCATTTAGTCCCACAACATTGGGACAACCATTATTTTTGGGTATTTTGGGTATTATTTGGGGTATTTTGGGGATTACTGGGTGCAGTGGTTTTGCTTAATGGTTTTATAAACACCGTTGGGATCTGGTAGCTGCTAGTTACAGATGGCCAGGCTGCCAGAAGACAGAAATGCCAAAGGAAACTATCCCCACTATTATAATAGCCATGCCACTGCAACAAGCCCAAAGTCACACTGAGACAGCAGCCCAGTGATGCCCTTTGGGACTGTGGCCTTCTAGTCCACGGGGACATAGACAAAAAAATCCACGTGTGTTCTGGAAGGATATTCAGCAGTTCTGGAAAGTGTGTTCAACCCTAAGGGGTATTTTTTAAAAATACATTTGATGATAATGTTGTTCTAAGGTCACTGGAATCTAAAAGCCTGGCTCCTGGCTTCTGTAAAATTAATGCCTTGAGTCTTTTTGCCGTGGTACAGGACTTGCCTTCCATTCATTAAATGAAACATCACAGATATGAGAAAAAAAAAAACCCAAGCAGCTCCAGAAATGCTAAATGACTGGAGCACAGACACCCCGCAATGCAACATGGATAAATTCAGTCCTTTATCTTCCAAGATAATCTCATCTTCTAGGGGAAGATTTGATCTGTCGCTTTGCTGCACAAGATGCTCAGCCAGCAAGAGAAACGCTTACAGACACTGATTCGAATGGCATGGAAGGGGCTGCCCAAAATTGCCAGACAGCCAGATGCCAGGGGCACGGGATGGACACTTTTCCTGCTTTTCCAGGCACATCAGGCTCCTTCGAGGCAATAGGACTTGCACTCTCCATGTTTATGTTCACGTTTATGCTCCTATAAACAGGCGCGTGTCTGTGCTTACATATCGAGTCGGGTGACTTAAGGAGACTTGAGTCCGGGCCTGGGAAAGTCCCTCAGCCCCGCAGCGGCGCAGCCGTATTGGGGCAAGGAATGCCGTGAGCTGCCCGCCCCGCTGTCCCGCTCCCCGGGGGAAATGCCACTCGTGGAGATGTGGGAAAAGAGGAATGAACTGTGGGGAGGTAGGGTGGCAGGGAACCCCTGTGTGCCTGACTCTGCCCATGTTGCCTACTACCCATTGGGAGTGGGGAGGGGAGAAGCGGGGGTTTGCGAGATGCTTTTCCAGCTTTTGGGGTCATGTGTCACGCATGGCAGGGATTGGGGGGGTGGCTTTGATGGGGAAGGGGGCACCCATCACTAGAGCAGATATGGTGGTTCCTGGGAGGGCATGACCATCCCCATTGCCCCTGGGAGGGTGAAGAGGAGGAAACAACGATTAAAAAAGTGCAACGACAGAAAAAAGCAGAAGCTGGGCTGTGAAACTGGAAGGTGCGAGCGGTGTGGGGCCGGCCTGGGCTGCCTCAGCACGGGGATCCTGCTGGTGTTTGCTTGTTAAACTGCTCGGATTTTCCTGCCAAAGTTATGGCTCAGAAAGGTTTTTCTTGTGGCTGGGGGAGAAGTGAGAACCCCGAGCCAGGGCTGGGGCATGCAGGCTGCTCCCAGAGACCCCCCAGGTGCCAGGAAACCCAGGCTGCAGGACAGCCCCAGGCACCAGCTAAATGGGAGCTGGAACTTTGCAGGCTGTAGCTGTCAGGAAACCAAACTGTGACCACCCCCACAGACAGTGTCGTGTATCCCCCCACCCCCAAAAAGGCACTGGGGTGGGTTTTACCAGGCCATCCCGCTGCCTGGGTGAGAATTCCCGGTTTTCACACAGAAAAGTTATTAAGGACACTTTAATAGACGCAGCGGCACCAGTAAAGCTGGGAACCCTGGCACGGCTGGTGCCGCTGGTGTAACTGGTGACACCGATACAGCCAGTGATACCGGTACAACCAGTGGCACCAATATAACCCGTGGCACCAAGGATAAAGTTGGTGGTTTTAAGCCCAGTACCTCAGCGGAGCTTTGCTGGGAGAATGGGTCAGTCAGTCAGTCAGTCCAGTCTGTTGGAGGTCGGTCGGTCAGTCAGTCAGTCAGTCCAGTCTGTCAGTAA
>VXBZ01006134.1:261312-302990 GCA_013399135.1 Heliornis fulica
TCCTCTTTTCCTGCTTTTTTTTTCTTCTTTCGTTTTGATATTTTTTTTTTTTTAATTTCCCCTCATTCCTTGGCTCTCGCCCCACATACACATTAGAAGACGGTGGCTTCGTGCCGACGCCAGAGCCCGGCCAAATCACTCTGCACCCAAGGTGTTGTTTGGCCCCGAGTGGGAAATCTGGGCTCACCCTGGCGCCCCAAAATGTGTCCCCGGGGTGCTGGGCCAGGGACCCGGGGTCCCGGGCACAGCCAGCGGCGGGAAGGACCGCAGGGCTGGCTGACCTGGAGAGAGACACGGGCCACTGGGCGGTTGGCGTGTAAATGTTTGCGGTGGGTAAACAGGGCCGGTGTCTGCAGGCAACAAGTGTATGTGCTTCTCTGAGCCCAGCTGCAGTCTGTGGAGTGATCGCTTTATTTCTCATTTCCCTGTCGATTCTTATAATTTTCTGTTCCCTCTTCTCCCTCGGCCCTTCGTCCTGCTCCCCTGCCCTGACAATGCACAAAGAGCAGGCTGCAGTGGGTGCAGGCAGCTGCCTGCCATGTGGGCTGCTGCCAAAGTCACTGAAGCAGCAAAACCTACCAAGCTCTGGCCTTCCTGGGGCAGGGGGCCGTGTTGACCCAATAAACTCATCCCTCCTTCCCCGCCTTTGAACCCTGTGGATGTCCCAGCTTGTACAGCGCGGCGTGTCCGCAGGCGCTTCTGCCTGGATCTGCTCCCTGAACTTTTGTGTTTTGGGTCAGCTCAGGAATTTGCCCCAGAGGATAGTGCTGCTGGAGGTGATCTGTGCAGTGGGTATTTCCTAACACAACCCCTTCGGTTCACAGGCATTTATGAACTTTTTCTGCCGTCTCTCCTCTGTAGTCGCGTGAAGCAAAGGCTGGGGCTCTGAATGCCTGAAAACAGCAGGGTTTTGCTGAATCTGGTATTTTTAATCTGACACTGGTGGATGTGATGTTGTTCTGCTGTTATTCCTTGGATTTGTTGGGTGAGACTTTTTTCTGTTTAGCGTGGGTTTTTATCAGCAAGGTTAAGTTCTCGTATGCCGCACGCTTTACAGATAAAGGTTTGCTACTACTGCTAATTCATAAAGGGAAGGAATGCGGGTTGGGACAACTGGGTATTTCCATCTCTTCTGAAAGTGGAGGACTTCAGTGAAATCATACTTAATTCTCTGAATTCAACCTGCTGGCTCATTGGGTGACTCTGGGACTTAGCCGAGCCTCTGTGTCTGCCTGGCTCTGTGCAGGAGCCATGCCTTGGCTGAGGAATGTGGTAAGCAAGGCTTGCAAAGTGTTTTAAGCCTGAGTCCCAATATGCCATGGGAGGAAAGGTCTGTGTCTGACAGCATTTTGTAGCTTCAGTTGAGTAAGTTTCAGTATGAGAGAGGTTACAAAACCCATTTAGTTTATTGAAAGCAAATGCACTCAAACCCCAGTTTGTTGTTGCCAAAAGGGAAAAAGTAGAAGCTATTTTTGGTGTGAGAGAGGAGATGGGGCATGCACATGTCTGGGGCAGGAAAACACTGGTACTTTGTTCTGGCTTCATGTGGGTGGTGGTTTCTGTTATTTAGCTGTGTGTTTCTGCCAAGTTGCAAAACATACCTGGTTCTGAAAACCTTGAGGAGGTCAGCTCTGTGGAGCTGGTACCGGCTCCGTATGAGAGTGCCTCCCACACTGGCATCTCCAGAAGTGGGTGGATGCTTCTAGCTTCACACCTTTGAGAGCCAGGGAGGTGACTGGCATTTTTAATTTATTTTTTTTTGTGACAGGATCTGGACTGAAACCATAAACTTGTTTCACGCAAGCCACCGAACAGCTGCTGCTTGGCAGTACCTTTCACTTGCTAATGGCTGTGGTTGGATTTGAACCAAGTTGCCTCCAGTGGAGGTTGTACCTGTCCCTGGAGCCATCCTGTGCTAAATCCAAAGAGGGTTTGGTTCAGCCTGTGTTAGTCTTGTAATTAGGAGATCCAGTCTGGTAAAGGCAGTGTTGTTACGATGGCGATGGAGGCTGTGCTGATGGCTGTATGTGTTCAGAGCTCCCCGTCTCATCTCCTCGGCAGCTCTGGACTGCCTTGGCTGGAATTGGGTCATAAGAGATGTCTTCATCTTTTGTGACATGGCTATAAATTATTTGTCCCCTTGATGGCTCCTGGTGTTCCCTCCGCTGCTGATGGCCTCTGCTGAAATCCAGTCTTGTTTGTGGCTGGGTCATCCTCGAAGAAACCTGCTTGGAGTCCACTGTAATTTACAAGTTTAGGATATTGTTATGGTCACAGCTCTCAGGGAAGGAGAAAAGTTGCTGTCTCCTCCTTTCCTAACAGCTCATCTAGAAACTGGGGATTAGAACAGTGTGTTTTCAGAAGCGTGGGCAGCTCATTTGAGCAGTCACGATAGAGTGGGGGTTTGAGGGGGCCTGTGTTTGGGGTGCAGTGCTGTCCAGCCCTGACCTGATGTCTCATTCTGACCAGATCACTACACATGGCTGAAAATTGCACCTAGGGGTAGTTATGTGAAGTTCAAGGTGTCAGAGCAAGGCTGGTGGAGAGGAGTCTCTTTCCCCATGAGTGCTTTGGCTATTCAGTGTGAAGGCCTGTTACTCCCCATGGCAAAATACCAGTTCCCTCTTGGGTTTTGTGCCTGTGAGCAGTGATCCCCCGAATTCAGACCCTGGGCTACATGCAGGGGTCCTTGAGGATGAAAGTCCAGCACAATGTGTTCTTGAAGCACTGGGCTGCTCCCTTCAGCCTTCACTGGGAGGTTTCAATGGAGAGTAGGGTTGGCTGTCATGAAGGGAGCAAGATACAAGGTACAGCAGTGCCCAGTCACCTCCATGTTTAGTGACTGAGGCTTTCACAGCTGCTTAAGGATTTGGGTGTCATGAGGTTGTGGATTCTCATCTAGGATGTGGTGAGATGGGCTCCTGCATAGTCCTTGCTGTGTGGGTCCTTTTTACTTAGGAAAGTGGTGGAGAATTGCTATTTGTGGCTGGACTTCTGTCAGCACAGGGGTGTCAGGGTCTCTGACTTACCCAGTAATGTCAAAGGGATTGGTTGCAGAGAGCAATGGAAGTCTATCATTATAGAGCATGGCTGGAGCAAGGATGCTTCCAAAGAGAGTGCTGAAAAGGAGAGCTGGAGCTCCAGACAAAGGTCATGAAAATGCTTGCAAGAGCCTGGTCAAATTGGGGGAGGGATCTGGTTGGAAGTGGAGAAGGAGGAGAGCAGAAGGAAATGAGTTTTGAGAAGTGAATCCTGACCCCTGTGCATGGGGCAGCAGTGGGACTGTACTGGGAATTGAGAAATCTGGGTTGCAGCCCCACTCCTGCTGCCCACCCCACTTGTCACTTCCCTTCTCAAGGCCACCAGTTCTCCCTTCTTGCCAACATGCCTCTGGGCTTCCTGGGGCATGGGCTGTCCCTTACAAAGGGTGAGCAGAGTGCCCAAGGAGGTGCTGCCAGTGAGCAGGAGGAGCTCACGTGGTGCTGCTGCCCCTGCCACCTACATTTTGGGAAGTTCAGAGGTGGGACAGGGTTCTGGTTGGGCAGGCAAGAAGAGGTGCTGGTTGCTGCAGACTGTGCTGGTCTGAATTTGGCTTGGAGATGATCAGAGAGGAACCCTGCCTGCAGTGGAGAGGTGACTGGGGTAGTGCTGGAGGAAGAGCGGTGTGGATGGAGCTATATGGCTGTGGCTGTGAGTGCTGCCTTGGTGCTAGGGCTGGAGGAGATCTGGGGCACGGGGTGGCTGATGGCACAGGGAGATTAAAGCAATCCTTGTGCTTATGTGCCTGCTGGGTGGCACAGAGGATGCTGATAATGGTTAGTGCTCTCAAGCGCTTTATAGCTGCGAAGCACTGAACAAACATTAACGAATGTAAAGGATAGCAGCTTTGTCTACTTACAGAGTAGGGAAGTTAACTCCAAATTAACTTTATGATCCGTGAAACTGAAGGTTATTTAAAAAAATAATAACATAAATGGCAATGCTGAAGTTTTCCAGAGTCGCTGAGTACGCTGCTTGTTGTTTAATGCCTTCCATTTCTTCACTCCCAGCCTGTTTTTGGCTCAGGAACAAATTACAAGCAATATCAGCTTATGCTTGGATTTGAACCCACATTACTCTTAGTCAGCTGAAATATTTCCCCTTATCGCCGCTCCCATAATGTTTATTTTAGTCCGGATAGCATCACGGCTTTTCTGCTTGCTGTAGGGAAGAAGCCAGTCTTTCCACCCCAGCCCCTTGGTAAGAAGGAGCTCTGAGCTAGTTTGGTTTCTGAAAGAGCTTCATTTTCCACCCAGAGCTTTATGCAGGCCCGTGTCCCAGAACGGTTTGTGGAGTTAAAGACCCAGGAGGTGGCAGATGGATGAATTGCTGACAGATTTAAAATCGTATGACGAACATAAAGCATTCAGATGTGAGGCCAGGGCAGGAGGAAGGTTGCAGTTGCAGGGGGAGGTGGAGGCAGAAAGGTCGAGCAAGTTATTCTGGGCAGGAGATGTGCAGGCAAAGGCAGACTCTGGTGAGTCTGGAAGAGGAAGGGGAGGACTTCATAGGAGGGATGTGGCGAAGAGCATATTCCCGTCAAAGGGCAGGGAGACCTCCAGGTCCTGGACTGGTGGTGGGAGGAGGAGGAGGAGGAAAGGGGCCAAGTCCAACCTCTGCAGCAGTGGAGAGAGAGAGGCCAGGAGGAGGAGGGCTGCCCTGGGAGGAGAAAATGTGGTGGGGCCCAAATGGTTTCCTCCTGTGGGAAGTGGTCCGAGGGAGAGTGCCAGCAGCCGGGGCGGCAGGGGACGGTGCGGGTATTGTCTGCTGTAGCTGCAGCCGGGCTCTCCTGGTGCGTGTGTCGAGGGAGGGAGAGCCGGCAGGATTTCCTCTCTGCGGTGCTGGCTGCCGGGTTAATAACCAACCAAGCAGTCTAGGTTTATCCTTTCATTGTGGAAGAGAATTATTTACATAATACCACTCAGCGTAATCTTTATTTAGCATTGTTTTCCTGGCGTAACACCGGACTGAGTGGCTGTGCCCAGAAATGCAGTTTCGTCCCAAATACGTGGGAAGTTAACCCTTGCTGCCTGGGTGTGCTTCACCCTGCCCATGCAGGGAACTGGCTGTAGGTGCAAGAAACACTCCAGTGCTCTGGCCAGCTGTTGTGTAGGTTGTTTTGACCTTTATGTCTTTTAAACCCTGTTTTCTGCAGGCTCCGGGCTGGAGCTCTGTGCTGATGCCCGAGTGCTTCTCACCAGCTTCGAAGCAACGTAGTGGAGGTTTGTCCTCTGCGTGTCAGGGCATGAGGGTGGCTGGTGTTGTGCACTTCCCTGTCTGTGTGTTGAGGAAGGTAGAAGGAAAGAAGCCTGTCAGCTGGTGGGTGGAGGATGACAGGATTTGGGAAAGTTCCTGGTGCCGTTTATCCCATCGTCTGCGATCAGTCCCTGAGGACTTGCGGTATCCCCGGGTGAACGGGTTTCATCCTCCCCAGGGAGTGTGTAATTGAAAGGTCTGGAGGCTTAGGTGGCTGTCAGAGGAGTTGGGGCCTAATTATTGTGGCACATTGTGGTGAAGGACTGAGCCCTGGGATGGAACCATGGGATGGGAGGGTGAGTAGGATGGTGGGGAAGCCAAGTGTCCTGACCATCTATCTGCCTGGATCTCCAGCCCTGATGCGCTGTCTGGAGAGGGTGGAGGGTGTCTTTCCTCTACACTGTGGCTTCTAGCAGGCTGTGGCAAACAATGGAAAGTTGGCTTTCTTCTGGAAATATTTTAAAACCTTGTAAAATGACTCCAGCAGCTCTGTTTTTATAGGACTGGGTCTCTGCTACGTGGTACTCGATCACTTTGTAAATAGCTCAGTCTTTGACCTGTGCAAACTTCTCCAACGCCTACCTCCTGGTGCTGCAGACACACCAGTGTGCTCAGGGTTTATCGGTGGTAGCACCTGGCTCATATAGCAGAAGCACTTTGCAGCTCTGCAGAAGTGTTTACTGTTGAGCACGTGTGATCTCTCTGGCCTGATGTTGCAAGGAGCTGGGTTTGCTCAGGCTGCAAGTCCCCAGTGATTTACACCAGATTACCCAGGGACATTGGCGTCTGATGGCCTCTCCTGTCAACCTTGACGGGAGGGAGGACGATGCAGAGCCTGTGTCAGTTTTATGCTGGTGGTGTGGACGTTACCCGATCATGCCTGGAACTTGCTGGAACAAAGGTAACTTGTTAACACCCTCCCAGAACCAATTACACCTGGCAGGGTGAGTTTGCATTGGACCAGCGCCGAGACGTGTGACTGCAGCATTCCCTATCCACTGCTTGAAGCCTTAAAGCTTCATCTACTGACTCGTCAGCCCTTGCCGTTACCCGTCATGAGATTCATGATATCAGGTGGTATGTAAATCCTGGAGGTGTAACAGGGCAGTGGTGTTTGGTATCAAAGCTGTGTGCTCAGCAAGTTTCTCCAGTCGTTTGCCCAGGGGTGTTTTTCCTGAATTGAGACCTTAAATAACTGTGTCCCCTCTCCTTTGGCACAGTTTCTTCTGTTTGGCGAAGTGGATGACTCTCTCCTGTTAGAAAGACTTCCCTTATCAACCCCTTGCTTTTGTGTGGTTACCATGTCATATAATTCTATTAATAAAGCTTTCAAGCTCTGTCTTGAAAACAGTTACCACTTTTTTTTTTATTAAATCCTTCCCCCCCACCTTTGCTGCAGAGTTTCCAGCTCATGCCAGAGTCTCAGCTTTGTTTCTAGGTCACTGGTCTGCCCTTTCATTTCCCCCCTCACGCTGAAGCTGGCTGGCTTGTTTTGATTTGGTAATATGTGAGGTGGTGTCCACAGACAAAAACAGGCAGGCCAGTGAAGTTCATGTTTCCCTGCAGCCTTGTTCCTGGGGGGTGTGTGTGTGAATAATAATTTCCAAATGCTGGAACAGAGGTGATTAAAAACTGTCAAAGAAGTAAAATGCAGCAAACTCTGTGTTACAGGATTCTGTGTATCCAGTTGGTTGGGAAAACCCTCTGAGCTGACAGTGGGGAAAGCCTTCAGTATTCTTGTTTAAGGCTTTCTAATCTTAAATGCTGGTTATTTGGGAGGTATTGGTGAGGCAGAGGGGGTGGGAGAGCAGCAGTGCCTTTATTTGTCTGAGGATCCTTCTGAGGGGCAGTGTCCTGTGACTGCCACCCGCTCTGAGCAGGGACAAGTGGTTGTGTTTTATTAAGTTGCAGAGGCAGTGGATAGCAGGGGTTTTATGCAACTCTGGCATTGGGACTGCGAGGCAGTTGTCATGTCATCAGTGAGATGCACTGAGCATCTTTATTTTTGGAGCAAATGATCCTGATGACAGCATGTATAGGAGATGTCAGTCAGCTCTTTTTTCATCTTCCTCTATTTTTTTTTCCTTTATTTGTATGTTTTAACCTTGGCTCTGCTTTGCACTCTTGACAGGGTATCTGCTACAAAATTTTGTTGTGTTTTTTTTCTTTTGATTGCTTGATGTCTACGTGTCTTCAGATGCTGTGATTAGAGATGGACGTGAAGAGCTGCTGCGGTTTTGGTCCCAAACCCAGCCAGCTGCCAACGGCGTTCCTGAGGGCTGTGTGCTGATGGACTGGGAAACACTGCAGAATTTTGGGTTTTCTCCAGCATTATGAAACAGAACGTTAAGGGCTGTGTTTTGCTCGAACTTGTGCTGTGCACAAAGTAAGGTTTGTGTTTTCTCTGCTGAGATTTGATGCTCGTGAAATCTAGAGCACTTCTGTGAGTGTCCTAAAACTCTGCCAGCAGCAGGTGAAAGCTGAGAAATGGGGGGTTCGTGTTGCACAGAGGTGAAGAAGGAGCTGTGCTGTGCTCTGGAGGCAGCCACATAGAATCATAAAATCATAGAATTTTAAGGCTGGAAATGACCCCTAAGATCATCCAGTCCAACCATTAACCTACCACCACCAAGTCTACCCTTAGACCATGTCCTCAAGCACCGCATCTCCCTGTCTGTTAAACCCCTCAAGAGATGGGGGCTCAACCACCTCCCTGGGTAGACTGTTCCAGTGCTTGATGACTCTCTCAGTAAAGAAGTTTTTCCTAATATCTAACCTGTATGCAAGCTCCCTGGCTGCTCCCGCTTTCCCTGTCAGAGACTGAGTTTTGCTGCCCGTTTCAGTGGGTCGAGAACTTCACACTCCATCTGCCTTTTCTTGTTGGGTTTGTTTTGTTTGGTTTGTTTTTTTTTTTTTTGCATTTTATTCAGTTGTGCTCTTTAAACATCTGTGGATTTCTTCCCTGCAGGAGGTTTTAATTCCACACACAACGTGTTACAGTGTTTGCCCTGCTCTAGTTCCTCGTTTTATGCGGAAACACCTTGAACCTTTGGCTGAGTTGGCAGATGGGTGCAGAGTCAGACCCCTGACTGCAGCCGTGGGGCTGCTCCAGGAGGAGCATGTCCCTGCACGACTCCTCAGCCTCCAGTTGCCAGGTTGCTGCTTGAAGCATGAGACGTGCTTGGCGAGCGCAGATGCTCCCCTGTGTTTTGATCAGGCAGTCTTACACGTACGTATTTGTGTTGTAGGGAGGCTGATCCCTAGGGTGAGGAAGGCTGTAGCCAGAAATGAGTGTTCACACTTGCCTTGATGAACTTCTGGATTATTTTGCCAAGTAATTATTAGGTAACTGAGGCTAAAATACCTACTGTAAAGGATGTGGCCAGGAGTGTTGTGAACCTGGGGCCTCATCCTTTCTTCGCTCCTTCCAGCTTTGCATCAACTGATAAACGTGCCAGTGCTGTCCTGGCCGTTTGCAGTTGCTCTGTGAAGCCTCTCAACCAGCAGAAGAAATACCCAAATAAATGCAGCAGCTTCTCCTTGCAGTCTTGCCAAGTCAATTTAGTGTGTATGTTGAGGAGGCAGAACAATTAGTTACGGAGACAAATGGGTCTTCTCTGTGCTCTGCGCTCCCGTCACACGGCCAGCTCCCAGCGCTGCGATAAGCATAACAGTGAAATCTGTATTAAGCAACCAATTAAGGCATCTGCAGAAGAAGGGGGTGTTGGGGGGGGGAAGTAGCAGCTCAACATTAACCTGCTGAGAAAGGTGGAGCTGGATTGTATCTCTTAATGGGTTTGGGGTTGTCAGACAAGGTGATTCCTTCCGCCTTTTTCACAGCATCTAGCTGACTTCTTGTAGGCTGGATTTCTGGGGTGTGGGGGCTTTGGTGCTGGCTCAGGGAGTCTCTGGTTCCTGACACCACTGGGTTCCTGTCACAGTGGTTCTTTGTCCTCATAGATTTGAGCTGAGCAGTTCAGTGAATGTCTTCATCAAGCAGGCATGCTCTTGGTTGGGTTGGCACCACTTATGGGCGCTGCAAGGCGGGATGGGGACCTAAGTGGCAGACAGCCTAAAGTCAGGGATATAGTGGCTGGAATTTCCACAGCTTGGTTACATTTCAAGCCTTTTGCAGATGTAGAATCACAGTTCTGAAATTTTCCTCTGAGATTTTTCTCTCCATGCTTGTTTCTGATGTGTCTGCCTTTGGCAGGGCATAAACCAACTTTTCAACCAGTGATACAGACCTTCATGTAGGGTTTTATTTGCCTGCCCACAGCAGCAGCCATTCCAGCTTGGAATCACACAGTGTCACTGGAAGTTGGGTCCTTCCTGCTGTGGTCTGGGCATCTGGGAAGATTTGTGGCATTTCCCCCTTTTCTGTGGGCTGAAAACGGACTGCCCAGTCCAGCAAGGTGGCTGGGAGTGCCCTTCCTGGGCAGAGTTTTGGCTTTTCACCCTCTGTGGGCCTATTATTGCTTTGTGTTAGCTACCTTGGTCCCTTGACTCACTCACTTGTGCTCCTCACAAGACTTGAGTGCTCTGGGCTCCTGTGCCATCAGCCCTGCGAGTCCAGGGGATGGCTGAGGAGCAGGAAAGCTGCTCAGATGTTGTGCTCTGTGGCAAGCATCAGTTGTGGCTCAAGAACTTGATGAACAGAAAAGGAGGGAGAGGAGGGTCCTTTTCCCAGAAGAGTTTAACTCTTCACAGGAGCCTTGCTGAATTGCAGATCACTGTCTCTCTCCCACTTCTAAATCTGCTGCTACTCTTCTGGAAGCAGCAGTAGTTCTCACTTGTGTGCTCTACTACATGGAGGAGCGTGTTGCAGTGTGGAGCTGTAACTGACACGGTATTGATCCTAAATGGGCAGAATGTGGCTGTTGATGCTTAAAATATTTTTGGTTTGGGGAAATGCTGTAACTCTCTGGTTGTGCGGTTTCTTTGTTTCTTTGGTTTTTTTTTTCTTCTCCAGGCACTGGTGTAGATAAACAAGGATCAGCTGTATTTGGCATGGTGTTGGGAGAGATGGACAGCACTCTGTCCCTTCTCTGACAGGTGGTTTTTTAATTTTTAAGAGAAAACAGCATCTTTTTGCTTCTTCCCCTACTCAAAAGCATGTAAACAGAGGCTGGGGGTGAGGGCAGATCTGATGTGCATTCTGTTTATTTCTGTGTGCAGATGCACCTTCTTGTTGTGTTGTGAACCTGGTTGCTCTCTGGTGATATTTTTAGCAGCCTTATGTTCTGCAGACAAGATGCTCTTCCAATAATCATTGATAAGCAGCCCAGCCTGGGGTGGGGGCAGGGGCTGTCCCTGGGGCGGTGGGGCCCTGGAGGAGCTGGGCTCAGCTCCCCCATCCCCAGTCCCACATGGGGAAATCTGTGTGTAGCATTACTCCTCAGTTCTGTGACCATGGTAACCTACTCAGATACATCAAACTTGACTAATTAACTTAATGGAGAGTTGTTTCCAGGCTGAGTCTCTCCCTTTGGATTTCAGAGCAGAACTTGTATTGTCTGATCCGCCACAGGCCTCTGTGGTCACCGCTGAATTTCTCAGTGTGGCTTCTCTGGCAGGTTTCTTTGAGTCCATATGAGCTGGGGAGAATGGCTCTGAACCAAACTGATGTCTCAGGTACTTCCCTTGCTCTACATTTCCCTCTTGCTGTATAATTTCTTAGATTCCCAGGGGAGAAAAGTCCCAAACTTGGTGGAAAACTTGCTCTGATTTCCTTCTTGGACTGGGTGAGGTGAAAGTGCATCCTTTGCTGCATCTCTTTTCTGTTCCTGTGCTGCAGGATCTCTGCCACCCTGACTTCTGCCACTTAACAACTGGTCAGATGGGCTTAAAACAAAACACATCCCGGTGACAACCTGTCATTGGGTTTCCTCATCGTAATGTACTAGTTAAAGGCATTACTACTTTGTGCTGTTTCTCTTGGGTTTAATTATTATTTCAGTGATTGGAGGTGCAGACTGTGGCAGGGAGTTAGGAGTTCAGCCTCAATTAAAAACCATCCTGTGCCAGGCACATAGCAGCAGGCAGCACTGCTATTCTCAAGTGTCTCCAGCCGTCCATCGAAGCACCATGTGATCAGCTCAGTTGAGAAATCTGAGTAGGCAGAAGCAATTTCTGGGATAAACCTTGTGAGTGTTGCTCAAAATAGCCTGAAAGGACAATTTTGCTTTCTGCTGTTGGTCTTGGTCGTTGAGGCTGGTTAGAATTTTAGGTGGATTACTAAATATTGCTAATCTCTGATTTAAAACAAAATCACAAGATCCCTTTTATTTTTTGTGATGCTGCCTCTGGTGTGTTTGAACTTAAAGGATTTTTATTTTCATGTCTTTTTAGCTTTAAATACTGGGACCTTCCTTGCTTGCAGTTTCAGCACTTTATGTTTTTCAGCAAAGCCAAAATCACTGCGCAGTTGATGACCTCGTGTTTGACCCTTCGAAATCTCTTGGGCCGCCCGGCAAACAAATGTGCTGTGAGAGGAGCACGGAGAGTAGCCTGAGCCATTCCACTGGTCAGTCATTGACTAGGACTCTTGTTTTTCTTCCTTTGAAGATCTGCTTAATCAGTGGCATTGCAACCCCCACTGTGCTGGGCACCTGGAGGGGTTCGTTGGCTGCTCCCCGTGACGTCCTGGTGACGCGGGAGACGGCGGGGGGGGCTTTAGAGAATCCAGTGCTGTAATCAGGTTTTACTGGGGAAGAGATTGTCATTGATATCCCTGGGATTTGGCATCTATATAAATACTCAAGCCAAGCTCTATTTAAGTGTGTAGGTTCATGTTAGTTCATGTGCCTGGGAATAGGGTAAGGGAGCATCCCACCATTGTGGGTCCTTCCCTGTAATTTCTGTTCCCAGTGTAAACCAGAGATGCTGATGAGATGGGACTTGTGGAGGGTGAATCCCTGCAACTGCTGTGCAGCTGGATGGAAAGGATTGCTTCAGACACAGCTCGTTTCAGGCCTGATTGGGAAACAGGGGTAAAAACCACGTGGCTAAAACTGGTGCTGTCACACTGATGGAGACAGCGCCTACGGGCTCTGGTGCTGTGTGGGTGTCAGAAAGTTCGTGAAGTAGCTCACAGATGTGAGTTGGTTTTCCAACCTTATTTACCTCAATATCTCTGGGTGACATGAGCATTCAGGAGATGCTGCAGAATTCAGTTCTGCTGCAGAATTCACATGGGAGAAATGAGAATAGTTTATTTTTGTTGGTGCAGGAGGAGTCAGTATCAAATGCTTGTGGTGTGGAAAACAAGAAAATTGTGAGGGCTGACAGGTATCTGGAGAGAGTGAGGTCCTGGCTTTCTGTGGGCCTTATTTAATGAACTTTCTTGTCCTTCAGCTGTTTGCTGCTGTGTTGGTGGAACTGAATTTTATTGACAAAAGCGTGATTTGAATGGATATCGTAAATTCTCACAGCTGCTTGCCAAGGGCAGTTTTAAGCTAGGTTTCCTGGAGCATCCCTGGTCTTGCTGTGACTTGCCTGGTCCACATTCCCCTCCTGAACAAGGGGCATCTCTGCAGAGGGCAGCGTGCTTCGTGCTCACCATTTGCTGGGGAGAAGCCATGAAAAATGCCATTCAGATGAGAGGGATTTGGGATAACCATAGAAAATGATTTTTCTGCTGGTGGACAGTTCCAAACTATTTTCCTCCACCCCTTGCCCCTTCCCCAAAACAAAAGAAGAGATGAAAGGCTTCATTAGGAATTACTCAGCTCTGCCTCCTGTCTGAGATCTGGCTGTCTGCGTTCATCCCCCAGCTCAGGGAGGGTCAGAGGGCATCTCCCGGGGGAGGATTTGCTGTTGACTGAATTGCACTCTGTCATTATCCTGCTGGATAACGAATGCTGTGGCCTCATTGGCACTGGCTTCAGAAAAAACACGGTTGTCTGCATGTGGCCTTGAGGTGAGAGGAGAAAACCTGAGAGCAGCGTGGAAACCCTTATCTTGTGGGACAGATACGGGGTGGACCTGGTGGTTTGGCATAGTGGTTTGTGTTGTTTGTTTTGTTGAGCAGGTCTGTAGGCACTCTGGAGCTCTGCCTTGTCTTGCTGTGCTTTGAGAGATGGGGAGACACAGCAGGAGAGTTTAAAGGACAAAATACCTTCTGGTGGGGTGAAACTAGTTAGATTTACTTGTGTTTGCCTTGGTGGAAATGTGTTGTGCTTGTGATACAGTTTGAGATCTCCAAATAAGATTTAAACTGTTTTTTTTTTCCCCTGTTTGTTTTGTTTTCAAATAGGTTTCCTGAAAGAAAAACATACAAATCCCTCTGAGCTAATTGGTGTGTGATTTGAATTCAGCTGCTACCTTGGAAGAGCTTTTCCAGCAGCTGATCTGAAAACCACCTTTCCCACAATGTGGGTTGTCAGTCAGTGCTTAAAGGATCTTGGAAGTTGTTGGTGGGGAGGAGAGGGAGATGTGTCTGGCTTGATACGCTGCATCTTGTACTTTGAGTGCCATAAAACACTCGGAATGTGTGAAAAAGTCCTTTGGACGTGGAGAGACACTATCAGAAGGATGAAAATCATGGTAGCTGGAAATGAGTAAGACACAGTTGTAGGTGCTGGAGCCTGTTGGGCTGGCTGAGGAAGTAGATAGACCTGAAGAAAGTTTACATTTTAAGCACCGATTTCAGATTATACCCACTGCTTTGTGCCTTGATCTTCTGGCAGCCGCAGGCTTAGACGGGCTTGAGGCTGAGCTCTTGGAGTGTGTGGTTGCACATCACTGGGCTGCATGGGGGTGGCCAGGTGCAGCCCTGTGAAGTTAAAGTATTGTGCTTCAAACGTGGGTCTTCACTGCCTTTAGGCTGTGTTGGTTCCCTGGAAGATGCTGTGATAAAATTGCTGGCCCAGGTAATTTGTGTCCTGGTGATGGCTGGAAGAGAGGAGGGCAAGAGTTGGCGTCCCTGCTTATTGCTGTCATCTGTCTTGCAATCAGAAATTTATGAAATGGCCTTTTGTGTTACAGCACAGTGTGTGCAAGTGCATATTTAAGTGGTTAGCAAATAGATCCAGTTGCTAGATGGAATCATGTATATATAGATGGTGATGGGTCACATCTGAATATCCTGACAGTCCAGTACAGGAGGAGGTGGTCATAGTGAGTTTTAAATCTTACATGTGAAGCAGGTTAATAATTGCTTGAAATTACTGTAATTCTGCCACCAACATTAAAGGATGTAAAATTATCCTGTGCTGTAATAAAACAAGCAAACAAAACAAACCTCACAGTTGCCTGGAAAATTCTTGTTGCTGTAATCCAGCACAAAGTGTGTAGCTCTGGTTGTGAATCACTTTAATTGCTTTTGGGGGTGTGATTCTCCAGGCCCTTACTGCTGCAAGAAACCCTCCTCCTAAGGGCAGTTGTCTCTGGATGGGTGTTCAGCTGTGTGATGCATGACCGAGTAGTAGCTTGTAGTGTTTATGAACTAGGGCAGAAGTAGATCCCTTTATTCAGGCAGACCCATGTAAGCCTTCAGTGCTCTATACTGAGGCCCCAAATTTGCCTATGTTATAAATAAGTCTGTGGCTTCATGCTTGTGTTTCTTTTTTTTCTTTTTTTTTTTTTCAGCTGAAGGCAACCCCTTAAGCTCTTTTCTGCAGGTCTGTTCAAGCTGGGGCATGGGGAATTCCTAAGAGGATTATCATGGTTTACTTGATACAGAACTTGAACTTGAGCAATGGCTTATCTTATCAGTGATAAAAGACATGGAAATGAAGTTTATGTAACCAAGGAGGCCTTGAACGTGGCTTTTTTTTTTTTTTTCTCCTTTGCTGGAATAACAGATCTAACCAAGTTCTTCCCTGTTCAAAATCACTGTGCTTTATGTTACCAGACGTGTACTGCTTGGGTACTGCTGGCAAGAGTGTATTTCCAGCACTGTGTTTGGAGCAGTTTTCCAAGAAAAAGACAAGAGGGTGGAGAGGGAGGGCTGCAGAGGCACAGCATGAGAGGCAGGGCATTGCTGCTTTTGCTGGAAGGCTTTTTGTCCAGGCTGGAGACAGCTTGGATCACAGCTTGCTTGCAAGCTTCTGTGTTGTCCTGAGCCGAGCGGGTCGTTTGAAGAACAGTGTAGAGCAGACCTACTTCACCAGTGAGCATGGGGCTGGAGAGTGTGTGGAAGTTGAGTAAACTAGAGCCTGAGAGACAGCAAAGACCTAGAAACAAGGAGAGATGCCTGGTGTGTTCCCAGTGAATTGGAAAAAGCAAACAAGTGGAGAGAGGGCTGGGATAATCTCTTTGGTGGCAGTGAGTAAATAAATGCAGACGTGTCTGCTGCTGTCCTCCCACTCTGCTGACCTATTGCTCTGACACAGAACATTTGTGCCTCCCCACAGGGAGGTGGGTGGTGAAACACCCGACCAGGCATTAGGAAGAAGAGAGGAGCCCTTCCACACGGTGGGATTTTGGTGGACGAAGATGCAGGACATCGCTTGCCCCGATGTCCTGCGTCTTCCTCGCCTGTGCTGCGTGGGAGGACTTTTGGTTTTGAATCTCTTGGTTTTGAAGCGTGCATGAGCACAGATTGTAACAGTGGTGCAGAGGTCCCAGCTTGCTTCCTGCAGAAGGACTCAGCAGGCAGTGGGAGGCTGGCAGGCTGACAGCATGTATTAGAGGTAACCTTCAGGAAATGCCACACGCAGCCCTCGCTGAGCTCTCTGGCTCCAGGCACATACAGTATTTACACCGTGCTTCTTGAGTGTCCCTTAAGGCTCTCAGCCTGCAGCTGCCTCTCCGTGCTCCGCCACCTGCCCTGTGTCCTCATGCTCCAGCGCCCGGGGTTGGTGCTGGCAGCAACCCATCGTGCTGGAAGGAGCTGTTGACACCAGCTCTTCCTCTCAGTGTGGTGCAAAGGCCATCTCCTTTGGCCTCCTGAAAGAGGTGCTTGTGGGAATGTGCTTTTGGAGCCCTGGGTAAAGCCAGCACCAGGTTTTCATACGTGCATGAGCAGTAAATGAGCCATTAAGGAGTGCAACACCTGCACAGCAGCTCCTTGAAGTGTGGGGGAATTGGATGGGACCATCTCCTCTGTCTAAGCAGGGGACTTGCTGGGGTGGCTGCGTGGTGTGTGGAGGTAAAGGCCAAAACCAAAGTGAAAGCCTTCCTTGTGTTGTCTTGATGGTGTGTTTCATCCCACTTGGGGTGGGAGAAAGAAAATGTGATGGCATAGGGGCACCTGAAACACTTTGTTGTGATGGAGCCTGGGCTGTGCAGGTGTGGGGAGGCTGTGCTGTGTTGCGACATTGGCCTCAAAAGAAAGTCAGGTGTCTTCTCTCTTTCCTGGGGCTAAGATTGGGGAGTATATATCTGAAGGCTGGGATTATGGGATGTACACAGGTCTGGCCTTGTGCTGCTTCCTCTTGAAGTTGGTCCTCTGCAGACTTGGCAGCGGCTGGCTGGAGGCTGAGCTCAGGTTCAGTTGCCTGAGTGGGTTCAGCTGCTTGATCCACCCACTCTCATCCTGCTGCTTGTAGCACAGGGGTTGTGTGTTTGCTTGATGCTGTGCTCCCTTCTGCAAAGGATCAGCTGCAATCCCTCCTGCCTGGATCTACCATATGAGGAGCAGAAAACTGCGGTCCTCCTGGCTGCAATCCTTCCTTGGGATGGGGAGCTCACTGGGGCTGGTGAGGGTTACTCCAGGATGCTCCAGTGCCGATTTCAGAGTGGGAAAATTTTCCTCACATGTTACTGAGTTGGAGGGTAACTCACAGAGGAGCATTAAAATCCCACTTTATTGCTGTTAATTTCCAGAAATACTTATTCTATGAGAGACTTGAAGTGACTTGGACTCATGAAGCTGGGACAAGTGGGACAGACTGCCTCATGCTAAAGTCCCTTGGCTTTGAATCCTCTGCTCCTCTAGTGTGGATTTAATTTCCATGGTGCTGCAAATGCTTCCCCAGTGCCCAGCTATCAATTGAAAAGCAGTGGGGAGGTCTGCAGGGGGGGGGTGGTGGTGATGGTGGGGAATGACTTGTGGTCTCTATGGCAACCCACAGACGATAAATGGATCAATGTGCTGTTCTGCATCGTCTGAAACTCAAGCAGCGCTGGCTAAATCTGGGGGCTGCCTTTGCCTGCCAGATCCTGCTGTGAGGCCATTAGTGTGAGACAGCTCGGCACGAAAGCCTTCCTGCCAGCACGCCTCCAGTAACGGGCACTTGCCCTGTTCGTGGCAGAGCTGGAAACCCACTCTTGGATCCACAGAGACCTGCAGGGATTTGGGTGTCTTTAATGGTGTTTTAATCCCAACACAGTGTTGGGGTTCGGTGCTGTCGTGGGCAACTGACTGAGCACCCAAGTACTTGGATGGGGATGGTAAGGAGAAATGGGTTGTTTTCCCTCCTCTGCTTCTTAAAACCTTCAGCTCTTTCTGCACAAGCAGAGGGAGATTTATGCATCCCTTTCTGGGAGTTAGAGGCTCAGGATCTTGGACAAGGTTTGTGTCGGGGTGGTGGGTAAGGGCAGCTGCCTTTGTTCTCACTTCTGCTTCTGGTGGTGTGGATAAACAGAAAATCTGTCTGCTAAGCTGCTGCTCCAGTGTTTCCACAGCGGTCAGATTTACTTAACAAAAGAAAATATTGATCTTCCTCTGCTAAATTCTGTAAAAAACGTACCTTGGTATGAAGTTTCCAATCTGGTGCTTTTTAAACCAGTCTTTCCAGTGCTGAACTCTTATGTGCTTTGGAGTCACGCCTGGCTCTGGGGTTCACCCAGCAGCTCCCCAATTTTTGGCCAGAACTGGGGACTGTTGTTACAGGGGCCAGCAGAAGGTGATGGACAGCTCAGCCCAGACTGGTGTGCTCAGTGGCACTTCTTTGGTCCGTGCTTTTCTGGCTGTGTGATGGGATAATCCCAGGCATCTCCTGGTGCTTTGAGTGCTGACGGTCCAAGGGGCCACTATCTGTTGCTGTTGGAGGTCGACTGCGGTGATGAGGATCTGTGTGGGTGAGCTGCTGGGCCTCTGCTGCTATTGCATCTGGGTCCATGAGTGCATTCCCTCCCCATGTGAGGGAAACTCTTGTTTTCCAATTTTGCAAAGGGTCATGGAGAGATGAGCTTCCAGAAGCTGCACCTGAGGCTTGTGATGAAGCTGGGAGTCCTTGCAGAGCTCTTCAAGTTTTCTGCCCAGACTTATATCTGAGATGAAAACTGGTATTTGTAGGGCTCTTCTCACCTTAATTCCTAAATGCCTCTCAGGATGATTGAAGGGACCTGGATTCCTCAGCCCAGTCTGTTTGGGCAGGGACGTGGGGACGTTTCATCTCTAATTCATGGGGCTATGCTTGCAATTTTGTTAATGCAGACAGGGAGACCTGCTGTCTGCAGTGGGGTGGAAAATCCCTGAAGTATGCTCTGAAACCATTTGTCTGCTGGGTTTGTGTCTGTCCAGCTCTGCCTGTAACCCCCAGCGTGCCCTGCAAAGCTGTTAATGGGCTGCTGGCCAGTAACACCTTCAGGCACCCGTTTCAGAGATCACGACTGCTGCTTATAAAGGCTCGATTGTGGGATGGTCTGGCCAGATCTCTGAGCTCATAATTCTGCCTGATGCGTCGCTGAAACGTCCAAGAAATCTGCCATCTCTGTTGCCTTGCGAATAATTTATGGGTCTCTAGACTCCAAGCTCATAAAAATCGATAACTCTCCTCTGTTCTTGATTTTATTTTTTTTTTTTTTTCAGCAGCAGCTTGGTTAAACTCTCCCATTCTTTTGAGCTGCTGATGTTGAAAGGCCGTGGCTTGTTCTCTTACCTGAGCCGTGTTTTCTTTTTGCAGCAGAATTGATCCAGGCTTTGGCACAGAGCTGTCTGCTGCTGTTCCTCACCAGGACATCAGGCTGAGGTTACTGCAGGAGAGCATCATCCTCCCTTAATGCCTTTTCTGTGGGCTGTGGAGAATCTTTGCTGTTAGAACTCCTGCTCCACTGCAAAGCTTGGAGAGGTCAAGGGGTTTGATTTTTCTGCTTGAGCACTATGATACCAGCTAACAAGAGGTTAAAGCAGCTGCTGGGAGAGACTGGTAGCAGCACGAGGCCAGTTCCTGCCAGCAGACCTGCAGCCCCCTTAGCTCAATAATTTGGATATGGATATGTTAATTTATTCGTGCAATTTCTAGGCCTGTCTCTGTGTGCTGAAGCGCTCTGATGATCTTTGCTCCCTGTCAGGCTTGGAAACGAAGCTTGAAGTGTACCAGTAACAGCTGTGCCCTCTGTGTTGGGTTATTATCCTTTCAGAATTTAATAACATGACACCCCTTTTTACTGGATAGCTTCTCCTTCCCTCTAGGAACAGATCAATAACAGACCTTGTATCTGCTATTTGGATGTAATTGCTGGTGTCAGCTGATGTCTGGTGCTGTTTCTCCAAACGGCCCCTGGAAGCATGGTGGGCTGGCTGCAGGGGGTGAGGATTTCTCCTCCAGGTTGATGCCATGCCACATCTTGCAAGCCTGAAATGAAGAGATGGTTTTGGAGAGTTTTCCCACTGTTCTCTTCTTTTCCTGCTTGTGTTTTGTGATACAGAGGCTGCATGTTGGGGAGGGGATGAGGACCCTCCAAAAGCAGTGGCAGATAATGGTGTATGAGCCATGAGGACTCAGAGGAAATTAAAGCTGACGGCTTGGTGATGGTCTTGGTCTGCAAAGCATATGGATTTCTGTAGGTTAGCTGTAGGTGGAGGGAGGCTTTGGCTTTGCACAGAGAACAGGCAAAAGAGGGCTCTCCATCACAAACAATTAATTCTTCTTGAGTCTTTAGGGTAATTGAAGAGGGTAATTGCTGTACTTTCCTGCATCTAATCCACGGGTTGCTTGTGGAGGAAGGAGGAAGAAACGGTTCAAGTGCAGTGCAGGGGAGGGCGTGCAGGTTGTAAAAAAGGAGGGTTTACTCCAGGGCTCCTTGTCCCCTGCCTGGCCCTCCCTTTTCCTTGCTCAGGTTTCGTTCCCTGTGGGTGCAGGGAGCCTTTGCTGGGATAACTGGTGGGATGCTGAGTGGTTGGGAAGGAGAGAGGGTGAGTTGTGGGTAGTCTGAGGACTCGTTCTCAAGGGAGCAGTAGGGTTTGGGTTGGTTTTTTTAAGTGAGTGGGTTTGAGGTGAGGATTATGTTCATGGGAATATAGTACTTGGAAAATACAGGAATATAGTAACTATAAAAAGTCTGCAGTATCTAGAACTAAAATAATACTTTATAAATACTTCTAGCAGCGGGGTTGGCCTGTGTAATCCTGCAAGGAAAGAGAAGCAGTGTGATTGATGGTTGGCTCCATCCTGCTTTATCCCCAGACACAGAGTGCTGTGTTAAATACGACTGTCTCTTGGTATCACCTCCTTAATGGGAGGCATAATATTAGGTTACAGTCTGTGTGGCTGTCTGGGGGAGGTCTGTGGGATGGCATTCCTGCCTCCCTTCACTCTCTGGTCAAGCTCCCGTAGATGGAGTCAAGGCCGGGCTCTTGCTCGGTGTTATTTGTTTAATCACCCTTTCTCCAGAGATCTCAGGACTGCTGGGAAATGCAAACCCATTTCATTAAGAATACTTGATGCCTGTTTTCCTAGCTGAAAGCTGCATGCTATTGTGGGCATATTTTTGTTTATTTATAACACCTGCACTTATGGAGCTGTGCAAATCATCTGGAGAATGGGACCTGAAACGGGGAGGGGGGGATGAGGGGGAAGTACTTAGAAATATAAAACCTGCCCTGTGCAGCTGCATGTGTTTCCACTGACCAGAGCCATGACCCACAGTTGGCCTGTGCTATGTGCTGTATTTGCCCCCTCTTCCTATTTTTTTTTTAAATTTTCATTATTATTATCTCTATATCAAATTAAACTGGGAGATGGAGGGGTGGGAGAGCGGAACAAGACAGATGGATATAATGGGGCTAAATCCTGCCCAGCTGTTTTCTCAGCAGCCATCTCCCTTACAATCCCAAGGAAATAAATGCTTCTCTTGAGGGTCCTGATGGTTAATGATGATTTGAAGAGTGCACACAAACATCTCTGCAGATGCAGCCTGCCTGTGAGATTCCGGTCTTGCAGCGAGCCCTGGGACCCCGTTCCCCTTGCATTCAGTGTGATGATAAATCATTCATGGCCTCAGCAAATGCAATTCTCTTCCTCCTGCTGCACATAAACAGTCCAGGACCCTGAAGAAAGCCTGCATTTGTAGTCCTCAGGAGGATGAGGCAAGCGCAGTGACAGCTGGGAGGATCTGAAATTAAAGTTACAGGAAGGGCTCCGAGCGCATGGGTGTTAAAGCAAAGCTGTATGGGTGGTGCTTTGTTTTGTGACTGTCCCAGGATGATGAAGGGAGAACATGGATGTGCTCCTCTTGTGTCCTGACAACTCAAAATTGTCATGCTTAACCCTTGTTTTGTAGTGATCTGGGTGCAAATGTTGCTCATGATGCCTTGTGTGTGGCTCTTGTGTTCAGGTGACAAGGAGCGAGTTAGAGGTGCTGGGGGGGAGAAATGGAGGGACCTGTGGTTCTGGTTGTAGTTGTCTCTTGGCTTTATAGTTGGGTTGTTTGGTTTATAGTTGGTTTTGGGTTTTTCTTTGATTTGTTTCAGGCTGAACAAGTGGTTGCCTGGGTGGAGGGTGAGCCTGGAGCCAGCTTGGAGAAGCGCCCTTGCCCAGTGTTGTCCCCAAAGCAGGGACAAGTGCCTATTCTTTACGCTGAAGCTGGTGTGGAAACAGACTGTGATGACAAAATGGGACCCAAAATGTGGACACCAAAATTGCAAAGCTTGTTGCTTCAAACCTAGCTTGAGCATCCCTGCTCCCCTGGCGAGCTGAGCTCCGAGCCAGCACGGCGCTGGCCCCCTTAACATCCCTGCTTGCTTCCCCGTGTTGGGCGGTCAGTATTCCAGCCCTAATCCCCTGGAAACCCCAGGCAGGAGGAATGCCCTTGGCCATGAACAGCTGCCAGAGCGTGGAGAGGAGGGTCACTGGGCTGGAATAATGTCTCTTTCTGTTTCAGACATCCAGCCCTTCCACTTTGCTCCCGTCTGTGAACTGATTTGGGTTTCTGGTTATGAGTGTTGCACAGCGAGCTGCTACAGGGAAAGGGAAACACTCACACGCACCTACACATGGTCTAGAAATATGTCAGTTGGGCTTGCTAAGGAACTCAAGCCCAAGCATGACCTACTTTGAGACAGTTATAATCTGCAGGGGAATGCCCTCTGGATTAGATCAGCATGATCCTATCAATTTGTGCTTCGGGCTGGAGGAAGCACTGGTTGAGTTGCTTGTTTTCCTATTTCACACATGAAATGAGGGAAGACTTTTTTCTTTCCTCTCCCCCTTCCACCTATCACTCAGGCTGGAGACCAGAGGTGTGTTTGGCAAGTACAACAGCCTGGACTCTGCTTTTCCCATACTGGTCTGTGCTGAGCACCTTCTTGCTGGGAAGCATCTGTACCATGGAATGGCAAAGTGAGCCCTTGTTTGGGTCTGCTCAGTGAGGTTGGTTGTCAGAGGTTCTGGTCCTGGGTGTGGAAAGATGCCTCATCAGATCTCCCTAGTACCCTTTAGATACTCAGCTTTTTCAGTTTGCTTGCTTGGGTTTGTGCTTTTTTGTCTGATCTGTTACACTGGGAGACAATTTAATAAAATGTGATAAATTCTCTAACCCTCGTCTTTCCCCTCTTGTCACCAGCCTTTGTTTATGTAGGAGCTAGAAATCTTTATTTTTCCCAACTAACAAATTGCTTCCAGAGCTCGGCAAGGACGTGCATATCCACAGCAAGAAGGAAATAAACGGGGGAGGCTGCATTTAATTTCAGTGTCTGCCAGAAAGGGGGAACCCAGCACTTGCCAAGGAAAGATTTTTGGAATAGAGGTGCACCGCACTTAATTTTCCAGGAGACTTTCTGAAAATAAAGGATCTGGAATGGAAATAAAGCTCCCTGTGATGAAGAGAAATCGCTACCCCTTGGCTGGGAGTTTAGCCTTTGATTGCAGAGGTAGCTTTGCCTTGAGTGACTCTGGGGGGCTTTCAAAGAGGCTTTTCTCCCGTCTGCAGTACCTGGCACAGCAAGGGGAGAATGAGGAGCGAGGGGTGTTTGGTCCACTGGTGTGAATTGTTCTGCCAGACTTCAAAGAAACGTGGAAATACCTAATCTGTCGCTTTCAAAGGGAGGAATAAAATATTCTGATAGATTCTAAATGGAATCGCATCAGCGGTGCCTCTTCCACCGCTGCCTTTGAGCTGCTCACTGATCTTTCTGATTGGGGTAATGCAGTGAGGAAGATACAGTATTCCCTCGAGGGGAGCAGCTTGTGAACATTACTGTTCAGTCAGCCTGAAAAGCTCTATTACAGACAGATTTAGACCCGTCTTTGTGTGCTGAGAGGCACAGCCTGGCTTCCGGGAGCGGGCTTTGTCTGGAGGACAGGTGCACGTTGGGCTGAATTATATTTACCCTTTTTATCTCTTTGGTCTACCACTTTCACCTGCTGTCTCAGGGAGGGGGTTGGCACAGGGGTTAGAGCAGGCTGTGGTGGGGGTCCATCAGCCTGTCTGTAGGTCCTGGCCGTGAGGCATCGCTCCCACAGGACTGCAGCATCACTTGCTCGGGCCCATATGGTTTTGGCAGCTCTCCAGGCACCTAATGAGCTGTCCTCACAGGGAAGGTGAGGGGGGAAATAGATTTGCAAACAACCTGACTGGTATTGATTTTCTTCCCTTCTTACGTGCCCTGCCAGGTTTCTGTGCACTAGCCTGGAGGCTGTGGGTTGTGCTTGGTGCTGGTGGGACTGGAGCAAGCACTGTGGGGTGAGCTGGGGGGCTGCCCTGCTCTGCCCATGGGGTCTCCTCATGTAAATGTTGTGCTCAAGTGGTTGTCAGTGCACAATTCCTTCGGATGCCATTGTTGGGTACAGAAGTGGAAGGGTTTTCCCTGATGTTGGCCGCTTCTTTTGCGGTCTTTTATGTACTTCTGTGCCCAGATACTTGGAATTGCAGTGCTGAGAGCCTGATGGCAGTGGAAGATGCTGGAATACAGTAGGTGGAAAGAGTCCTGGGAGGTTTCTGTGTTACTGGGAGTTAGTGAAGGCGAGTGGGGAAATTAAAGTCTGTTGGCTAAGCCATCAGCCTCGCTGAGCGTGCTGCGGGAGTGTCTTCAAGGTTTTGTCTGTTTCGTTTGCTCTTTAATAGCTTGCTCTGATCTAGAGGGGATGTCATGTAGGAGATTTGGAACACTGTGAGTGTGGAAAAGGGGGAGGATTTCCTGAAAGCACGGTACAGAGTGTTCTCTGAGTCTGTTACACAGGCGTGTTTGAGAGTGCTTTTATCTCTGTCGTGGTGCTCTTCATGTCCATCCCTTGTGGAATTTCAGGAGGGCTGTTGGGGTTGATCAGCCTTCACAGAGATCCAGCTCTTCGTGCTTCCCTGTAGCAGTCGTGTCTCACGTGCTCAGTACCATGCCTCCCAAGTGTCCTGAGCGACCACAGGCTCCCAGCCCAGCTCTGCAGCAGCAGCACAGCTGGACACAGCAGCACAGCTGGACACAGCAGCACATATCACAGCGTGAGTGCTGGCTGTGGGATTGGGCTGCATCAGGGGGTGATTTGGGAGAACCAGGCTGTAACCCTCTTGTACCACAGCACGACAGGGAGACATTCCTTCGAGAGAACCCTGGAAATCCATTGCAGAGTGGTTTTGGTGCCCTGGCTGCTGTAAGAGGAGCAGCAGGACTGATTCCCCTTGTGCCCTGTAACTGTTTATCTCTGCTCAGTACCCAACAGGAGGGAGTAAATGTGATCCTGTTCTGGGGTCACAGCCTCTCCCGTGGGGGCTTGAGCTGCTCCATACGGAGGGCAGGGATAGTATTTCATAGCTGTGCTTCTGATCAGGTCTGGTGGGATGGGAGACAGCCCTCAAGGCAGCTTCACAGCGTCAGCAGAAGAGCCCTGGTCACACCAGCGAAAGCAGCCCATGGAGATGTCCCAGCTATGGCAAGTTGCTGTCCCCAGGCACGACAGGACACGGCTCGGCAGAGCTGTCTGCCAGATCCAGCTTAGTGTGGTCGCAGCTGTCGGTTTGGCTGCCAGAGGAGACGATGCAGGAGGGGAGGGAGGAAGGAAAAGTTCCATTTGAAAAATAGCAGCGACAGCAGGAGAGCAGCGAGGGTGAGGCCTATTGATTACACGCTTATCTCCGTTTCCTTTGTGCCTCTGTTGGAAGGCACACTGTGCGCACAAAGGAACCCTGTGCAGCCTCTGAGGAAGGATGGTGGTGGAGCAGGGTCTGGTGCAGCCTCAGGGAGCTGATGCTGCCAAGTCTTGTCTCTCTGAGCCTAACCAAAGTGTACCAGAAATCCTGACTCCATGGAGCCAGCGGAACATCCCTGGTGAGACAAGCTTCCTGGAAGAAAGAGTTTTGCTCTTAGTATGGGGTCTGAACCATCTAGTGAAGGCAGCTAGCGTGAGGGCTTATGGAGTGGCTCTGAAACGTTGAGGACGGCTTTGTGCATCACTGTAGGAATCCATGAAAGTCCTATTCATGCAGTTGGCATTAAAAAATTTCAAGGACCATTTATGTAGGGAACTCGTCGTGCCCCCAGAAGGAGATCAGTGGCTCAGCAGCTGTGTGCAGCTCAGTCATGTCGCCTTGCGGTCTGAGATTTATCCTGCTTGTAAAATGCTGCATTTAAGGATTCTCTCAAGCCCTGAAATTCTTCCCCCAAAGCCAGTTGTGCCACATTCTTACTACCAGAGTATATTCTCTTACCTTTCAGCTCTCTGCTTTCCCAGTACAATACAGATTAGCTGTGGGGAGCTTCCAATCCTTTCAGCGGTGGGCAGTGGTGGCTGTGAGCCGTTTACTGGATTGGGAAGCTGGGAAGAGGCATCAGGGTGGTTTACCTGCTTGTGGCGTTCTCCTAACTGACTCTGACTCGTCTGCTGTCTTTGTCAGTGTGTTTGGGTGCCTCTTCCCACGTCCAAGGTTGCTGGCAACGGGCCCTTTGGAGGAAGGGTGGCTTTGCACCTCCATAAAGTACAGTGACACCTTCTGGGACTACTGCATTCTGTTGTAGTTGAGCCAAGTTAGGACCTGCAGGACTTGGCATGTGCATGGCAGTCTGTCACCTTAGAGCTGTGCAGAAGATGGATCTCCTGCAGTAGTCCCCTGCTTGTGTTGTCTGGTGGCTGTTCATGTGTAAGGAAGAGCTGAGGGCAGCCTGGTCCTGGGAAATGCCCCCTTTTCCTTTTTAGGAAGGAATTGAAGAGCCAATGTGTGCTACAGAAAGAAGCTGGTGTTGAGGTTTGGCAGCTGTCTCTTATGGAGGGTGTCCAGCCAGAAAAGCTGGGTGTCTCTCAGCACGGGCCATGCTGGAGAGGACAATGCTGGGTGGATGTAATCAGTGTGGGCAACTGGTGGAAGCAGATTGCCTTTCACTCTGTGTGCTAAAAATACCAGGGTGTCTTGGGGAGGGTATGATGTAGGGTGGACAGCCTGTGTGTGGGCAGAGAGGTATGGCAGCAGCCTGTTCCTCAGGGAAATGCTGAGGAAACCCGGCACCCTTGGAGCGAGGACCCAGCACGCTGGGCCAGGTGCTGCAGCCCCTCATGAGGTTTGTGTCTTCTATGGGAGGATGGACGTTCCTGTGGTGTTGGGGAGCCTGAAGCATGGTGGGTGATGCAGCTCCTTTCCCAGGTTTCTCACAGAGCTGGCTGTGTCCTCTGTGTGTCACTGACCGAGTAACACACTTGTTTTGTTGATCTGGAGTGGGAAAACATAGCTGGAGTGGGAGTGCACATGGCAGATGCCTGTTTTCTTTCAGAAAGCCTGGGGGTAGTAAAGACCTAATTAGCATTCTTGTGAAGGCAAGTCTTTGGGAGACTCCAAGATTTAGGTTTGCAAAGAGAGAGTTGGCACCGGTGAAAACAACAGATTGTTGGAAATGTGCAAGCGAGGTACTTGATGCTCTGGTGGAGAAGGTGGCAGGGCGGGGGTGGTGGGAGCAGCCAGGCATGAGGTACAAGGGCATGGGTGTCCTTTGGCATTTGTTGGTGGCTAGAGCCTGTGTCCTGTATTTTTCTGCTGAGAACCCCGTTCTGATGGTGAGGGGACACCTTGGGGTTTGTGCTCGATGGGGGAAGGTGAGTTCTGCAGTGCCAGGAGTCACTAGCCTGCCTGAGGACCAGACCTGGTGATCATCAGCACAGAAGTGGCAGTTTGCTTCATCTCTGCAATTCCACTTCATTTACTGCTTTNGCTAGAGCCTTGTATTTTCTGCTGAGAATCCTGTTCTGATGGTGAGGGGACACCTTGGGGTTTGTGCTCGATGGGGGAAGGTGAGTTCTGCAGTGCCAGGAGTCACTAGCCTGCCTGAGGACCAGACCTGGTGATCATCAGCACAGAAGTTAAGTGGCAGTTTGCTTCATAAAGGCAATTCCACTTCATTTACTGCTTTGGAAGGCTTGCTTTGGAGGGGATCCAGGGATAAAATCCTTGTGTGAGGCCAGTGATTTCCAAAGGTTTGTGATTGTTTTCCTCTGTACCCTTTTGTCTCTGAAGGAGACTGTACATGTGCTTGTGTTGGCTGGGAGAGATACTCTTGGGGAAAAGCAATTAATGCTGAAGACACTGAACCTCCGGTGTACATCTGATCACCGTATTTCTGTGTTTGCACTATGGTCAGTGGGCTTCATTTATCATGATGAAGTTTAGTTGAGCACAGCTCTCTTGCTGGTCTTCCAGTCCTCTGCCAGAGGCACATGTGCTTTCATTAATTTTCTGCTATTATCCACTCAGGTGTCCTGTGTGATCCAACATGCTTAATTTCATTCGACTGAGCACCAGCTCTTCCGATCTGAAGTTAGCAGTGTGATTTGCAAGCATCATAAGGAAATGAATCTTTCTTTTCTGGAGATAACTGCTTCCTGAATTTCTGTTCTATTTGTAATGCACTAATAACCTCCATCCACCAAATCCTGCTCAACTGTTTGTGTCCCTTGGGTTTCTCTTGAACCAGAGCATTCCTCAGTGCGTTATCGTTGCATCCAGAGCTCGCTGAGGAGCAGCTGTGCTTGGTGCTGCTCCAAGTGAAAGCTGGTCAGTGTGTTAGACATGTTAACAGGTTCTTTGAGGATTGGTGTGATGTGGAGCTGCTACAAATACTTGGAAGGCACGGCTGTCAGAGGCCTTGGGAACAGGGAAAATGACCATGTTTCCAGAGGCTGAACACATACATCCAGGGAAGGTGGTGATGGGTGTGGTGTAAAGCTCTTGTGGAGAATAAAGGTGATTATATAAAAGCTGACTTTAAATGGGACGGGTTTCAGAACTGGCCTGCCTACAAAGCATGACCAGGGGCAGAGTCTCTTTGGCAGAGGGTAGGCAGGCAGGAGAGCTTTGAGAAGGCTGTGCCATGGCTTTGCAGCTCCCTGATGCTTTTAAAGCATGGCTTCAAAGACGTGGTGCTTTGGGTGTCTCTGCTCCTGGGTGAAGTGGTCAGGCTCCACCTTGGCTTTGATGCCCCAGAGTCTTCCATGGCATCCCTGACATCCTCTCCAGTCCTCAGGGAATGGTGTGCTGAAGCATCTCTGCATCTGATGCCCAGGGATGCATCACTTCTGCTGGGTTCAGGTTGTTTTTCATAGCCTGGGCCTCCAGGCTGGAAGTGCCCGACTGTCAGGGCATGAGCTGGATAAAAAAATGCGGGAAATTTGTGGACTGAGCAAATACCTCTCGTAGCAGACTGTTTGCACAGAGAAGCGAAGTTCAGAAGCAAAAGCAAACATGCTCTGGCTAACGGAGAGGGTGAGGCAGGGGAAAAATGCTGAGACACGTTTGTCTGTCTCCAGGTCCATTTCTTACTCGGCTGCTCCCAGGATTTAATGCTGACAATCCAGAACTTGACAAGGCAGCGTTTTGGTATATACTTGTTAACCCCCTGGGCCAGTTCAAGGTACTTAAACCCAACTAATTATGGCACCTCCTGCCCACACAGGGGCTTCGAGGCCTGTGAGACCTGGGGTCTCTGCTTCCCTTGGGGACCAGGCACTGTCTGCATGGGGTGAGTGGGGTGCGTGTGCCTGCCGGTGTCCTCGGGAGCAGGAAAGAAGCATGGCTGAGCTCCTGGCCTCTGGGCTCACAGTCATGCTGGTGGCTCAGGTTTGTGTATAGGAGTCTGACAAGCCTGAGTTTCCTTTTGAGTGTTCCTGTACCTACAGACAGCTCTGTTTCCCAAACAGAGTGTGAGCTGGCTTGCTGGCCATAGAGGGGAGAAGAGCAGCGAGGTCTTTGATTTGCAGCTCCCTTTGTAGTCCCCATGCCTCGCTTTTGAAATGCCTGCGTGGATTCCTAGACCGTGGGGGTCTGCAAGGCAGCGGGAGGAGGAGGACTCTAAAGATGGGCCCAAATATTACATTAGCTAATGATGTTCTGTAATTTAATTAAAAGTATCTCAGACTATCTAGGCAGCAGGAGGAATATGTCTTTGCCTCCCCTCAAGCCTGCTGCTGATAAGGACATTAATCCGTCCGCACTTGTTCCGTAAAGGCATGTTTGTATCAGGTTTTGGGGAAGTCTGCTTCCTTCCAAGTGGAATAAAGATAAGGGAAGACACTCGAGTCCTTTGTGGGTAGAGCCTGTAATCCTCCTCGTGAGGGAAGTTCTGTTTGAGGCTTTGTCTAGCGTTTCAGCGCTACAGTATGTTGTGACTGTTCTTAGCCTGCTTTGCATAGGTAATTAATTTGTCCCCTACAGTAGTTTCTCTGTAGTGATAATGCAGTAAACAGCAAACTTACATGGTTATATGTGGGTAAATGTAAAAGAAGTAGTCACGGTATAAATGACTGAGATGATGGGATGGGTGTGTAGACAGTATTGTGCATTGAGTGTTAATGACATGCTGTGCTGTTTTCAAGATAAATGCATATAGTTCATGCTCAGGCAGCCCCTAGTCTGAGCTGTGATAATAGCACAAAATGTGCGTTTTACACTTGGAAAAAAGTCTTTTTATCACGTGTTTTCCATGTAGCCCTTGCAGTGGCAAAATTTTGCTCACGAAAGTTGGTTTTTCTTTTATACAGATGGAGAAAGTGAGGTTCAGAAACCTGTAGTGACAAGTTCCAGGAAGATCTCAAGAGCTGAGATTAGCTGTCGGATGTTTTGTGGCTTTCCATCTTGTGCTCATGCTGCTGAGCATCCTTGCAGAGAGAGCATAGGTTAGACACCCTGAGTCACTCTGTGCTCCTTAGGGCTGGCACAAATGCCAGCTTTGCCTTTTTCCTTCAAGGAGCAGAAGAGCCTGGTTGCCAGTGACAGGAGCTGAGCTGAAGATGACTCTGCTCTCAGTGAAGCAGAGGCCCTTTCCATAAAGGGCACAGTATATAATTGGACCGAGCTGTGTGTCAGCTGTTTCCTGCTGCCTGGCATTTGATCTGCAGCAGAGATCAAGTCCTGATGACGTCATCCATTGAAGCTTTTGCTGTTGTTGTTTCAAGAGAAGCCAGTATTACTTATTCATGTGGTTTTCAGAAGTTGTCCCACAAGAATATGTTTAAGGGTCATCTTGTTTCTGTGTTTCCTTCTCTGAATTCTTTCCATCTATTAGATGGCGTCTTTGTCATTTCTTCAGGAGCAAAAATTTCTGGTTGCCTTGGTAGTTTTTGTTGATTTTTCAACCTCTTTCTTTTAAATATAAAGGCTTCTGTTGTGCCTGTATTTGTTTCTTTCTTTGCAGCGTCTTTCACTGTTCATTTGATTTATTAAACTGGAAAATCTCTGTTCTTAGCATTCACACGCACTGTAAACACGGTGGATAACGAGGCAGAGCATCTAGTTGACACAGCTCTGTTGATGTTTGTAGTGTGGGTTTGTGAGAACTCCTATGTGGGGGTTTTTGATTTACTGCTGGGGGTGAGGGGTAGCTGGTGACAGGTCTTCTGGAGTCAGGACCCTCCTTCTTACGGGATTGAGCGTGCCATGGAGCTGGGTTTTCCCGAGGTCAACTGGGAGGCAGCCTGGGGATGGACCAAAGGTCCAGGCTCACCTTGGACAGGCCACAGCTCCTCACCCCTTGGGACAGTTGCACAGTTCTGCTTTGACTGGCTTGCTGTTCCCCTGAGATCTGCAGCCACCCATGAAAGCACGTGTGACATGGGGGAGGGGGGACTGGGGCATGGTTCACTGGGCTTGGAAGCGAACCCACACCTGGCCACCTCTGGAAGGGTTTTCTTGGCCAAGGCAGGGAGCGGTTAGGGCTGTGGTTTTTACCCAGCAGTCTTGGAGCTGTGCAGACCAGAGATTGCACCCACTGAGCTGCTTGAGGAGTTTCTGGGACTGTAACATTCAGGTGTGTTAGGTTTGGCCACATTGTCACTGTACTGACTGTCACAGCCTGTTCTGGTAGGGAGGCAAAGGGGAGCGCTCGCCTTGCACCCAGGTGTTCCTGAATTGAGGGCTGGCTTTCCTGTATGCCTCCTCCTCCTCCTCAGTGCCTCCAAGCCTCTGTTTTTAGGCTCACAGATGTGCAGCATAAGCATCATTGTGAGCAGCTGCCTGGGCAGAATCAGGAGTCCTGCACAACCCTACCTACAGCATCTAAACCTCTGCTCCGAGTGCCTTCCCCCCACACCTCCCCTTCCGCTCCACCCCACCGTGAATAACTCACCAGTACAGAACCGATGGTGGTTGAGAGGCCAAACTGGGGCTGAAAGCTTTCCCACATGAAACAGGCTGGCAGTGCCAGCAGAGATGAGGGTGAGAGGAGACGGCTCTGCTGTGCCAAAGCTCTCTTTTCATCTCTTTTCAGCTCTCCCCGTGAGGGGTCCTGGCTCACAGCACATAGATGCCTTGTGCAGATGTCTTGGCTAGGAAAGAAGTGGCCCCTTTTCCCTCCCAAGCAGAGCAGGGAGATATAAGCAAGCTATTGATTTGCTTGCAGCCAAAGTGAGCCAAGCCAGGCTCTGCAGTGCTTTGTTGAGCCTGGATTAAGACTCTGTTTCTCACTGAAATTAAAGAACGAAACAACAACAACAAGAAAAAAGTAAAGGGGGGAAAAAAAAATTGGAAAGTAGAGGGTTGGGGTTTTTTGTGTGTTGGTAAGCAAATTGTTAGCTGGGTGGTGTTTACTTGCTGGTTATTTCCCAAGCAAATGAGAAGCAGGGGCAGACACTGAACAAATGCCTTGCTTTCTCCTCCTCCTCCTCAGGAGCATGGTGAGGGGAGCTGCCAGACCTGGGTGCGGGCTTGTGGCGAGCGGCCAGGGATGTCTCATTGCCCCACGTGGCACCGATGCGGCGAGTCGGTGGCAGGGGTCCTGCTGTTAATAGGCAGGTGGGAATCGTGGTGGGCTTCTTGGTGTTGGCCAGAAGGTGCCAAGGGGCTGGGGTGGGAAGCAGGACTTCACTGTGGTCCTTTGTGATTGCTGCTTGCCCCTCAGTGGCATGCAGGAGATCTGCTGAGCCATCTTTGAGCTCTGTCACTTCTGCAGGAGGAAAACCAGCAAGTACTCTTAACCAGATCTTGGTACTGAGCACTAAATTCAGCCTTGAAGGCTTTTCCTTATGTCCAGCAGGTATTTTTGAGGAAAAAAACACAACCCCAAATATTGGGAATGACATAACTTAATTTCTTTAGTGCTCTCCTGGAAGTATCTGCAGTCTTGGCTTTGCATTCCCTGTGCTGCCATTGCGAAACGGTGCCACGCTCCTGGTGCTGCCCACATCAGCCCGGGCAGGTTGTTAACGTGCAGGGAGCAGAGCCTGTGATGGGTGCCAGCATGGATGAGGATGCTGGATCGTGTTCAGTGTGGGGAGGTTGGCCAGAGGACTGCAGCAGCCAGCTCTGCAAACAGGATCAATTGGCAGTCAGGCCCCGCTGTCTAAATGTGTTAAAGATTTACTTTAATTGTATGGTGGATATAGGCGTTGGATTCTACCAAAGACTTGTGTTGATCTTGAAGGATAAATTTGTTTGAGTGTGATACAGCTGGTTTTTCTTTAGGTGATGGAGCTGAGAGGTTGGTCAGGATTGGTGCCTGCTGCCTCTCTGAGCTGCCCTGCTGAACTCATGTCATCTTGTTTTATTTTGAAGAAATGAGGTTGGTTTCTGGTACTGTGTGAACTTCAGCTGGGATATTCTCTGCTGGTGCCTGTGAGATGTCTGGTGTCACCTCATCCTCGCTTTGCTTACGTGTGATAGAATAAATGCTCCTTGGACTTGGGAGGGGAAAGGGGCTTTTCTGGCTGATTTCAGTTGCTAGAGAGCTGTAGTGATCTTTAATCTTCAGGTGCAAATTGTCACTGCAGCGTTTGCCCATGGAAAAAGCAGCTCAGAGAGGAAATGGAGCTATAAATTAACCCGACCAGGCTTCCCAGTGAGCGTTTTTGAGCGAGTTTGTGCTCTCCCTTTCGGCTTCAGGCTTCCAGAGGCAGCTTGGCAGAGCTGTGCTGAGCACTTGGGGACCCCCTGAGCCCTCACCCACCGATGTGCCGAGTGCCCACCGTGTTGTGGCTGGTGACGTGACGCGCTCAGCGCCGCTTGCGAGCAGCGCGCTGTTGTGGCTGCGTGTGCTGGCGTTACACAGGTCACCCACAGGCTTTGTGAATCTAACCTGGTAATTTTAGCAGCTGGCTCAGTGCTGCTTTGGAGCAGATAAGCTGGTTAAAATAAATAAATAAAAGCACAGGCCTGGGTTTCCTGTGCGTGTCAATACTGGAATAATTTTAAATGGTGTGTTTTCCCCTGGTCACTGACCTATAGTTTATTCCATTATTGACTGCAGGGTTACTGGCTCTTTGTATTCTGTGGTTAAGTGAACTGTAAGGCTGAAATCATTTGGCTGGGATGGTGTTGCTGGGCAGGAACTCTGCATCTGGCTGACTCAGATTGGGGTGAAAGTGTACCCTCTGGCAACTCAAATACCCATTTATCTCCGCCTCCCCCCTACCTTAATAAACGGGTTAAACAACATAGTGGAGTATTGATCCTGCTTTCATCTGGCTGCCCCAGGCTGTAGCTGTTACCTTTGCCACATTCCTGCTGCTTTCCCAACCAGATGTACGTTTTCTCTAGAGCTTCCTCCCTCCCCTTGGTGACCCTCTCTTGGTTTGGCTGCGATGGGTTTTTCTGGAGGATGCTGTCACCACTGTGAAGTGCGAACAGCACCGATGTGGGGCAGAGCCTGGTTGTGTCTGGAGGTAAAAGCTCACTCAGTTGGTTTGATGCTGTGAACACCATGGTGCTGAGTTCTGTATCTCAGCAGTGTGCTTCTGGTCCTCAGGCTCTCTTCTAGGAGCTGTTGGCCTTAGGTGGGGAAGTAGGTCCTGAAGTTACCATGCTCTGCCCTTCCAAGGGCTGGTACAGTGAGGGCTGGTTGAAGACCATGCAAACCATCTTCTGTCTTGATTGGTGTTTGAATCGGTGCCATAGTTACTGATAGGTGATTGGTGTGTGCTGCCCTGTGTTCTTCTTGGTTTTGTGGCGGTGATAGACCTCTGCTGATGCAGTGACTTGTTTGAAACTCTCATTAATACCCCTGGAGTGGCCAGTACCACTGCTTTTAGCAAGTTTGGCACTTTCTGGGTAACCCATCGTCCCTTTTCATCCCAAATGGCCTGGGGCACGTTCTGCAGAGCTGAGGGTCTCTATTCTCTATAGTCTCCATGTGGACTTGTATATTAGACGTGGTTTATTTGCAAGGGAGGAGGGTGGTTCACTATTTCTTTCTGTTTAAGCACCAGCACTTCTACTGAGCTTGTGCATCCTGCCTGGGCTGCCTCAGGCTCTTTGGGGCTTTTTCTTTTCTGCTGTGGAAAAATAACTTTAATAGACAAATACTCAGAAACTCTGTTCTCTATGATCCATTCATATCTCAGGTCTAACAAGGGCTTGTTAGTACTAACTGATTTGCGTGTCTTGCTTGTGGGATACGGGGGTGTTAAAAAGGCCTTTTTGTGTGCTGCTGCTCAGCTTCCCAGCCAGATGCATCCATCATCTTCAAAAGAAGTGGGGGAGAAGGATGGCTCTTTTTTTTTTTTTTTTGATCCACTGGTATTTGGCACCCAAATAAACAGGTGTTCTGGCATGGGAGCAGAGGAGCACTCATCTCTGAGAGTTCTTGTCTCCTGTGTCATGTGAGGATCTTCAAGTTTCTATCAAAGAGCTGGGTTTAATAATTATGGTCAAGTTGTTTGTTTTAGTTTGTTTTTCTGCTTGGGGATCGGTGAATAACTGGATTCCTGGTGTCTGTGGCAGGGAAGGCTGGTGCAAGAGGTGAATGTCTCTGGAGTGCAGCCCAAAAATTGCCTTGGATAGAATTAAACTCTGAAAGTAAATGACACAGCTGCTCTGTGAACCTCTGGCCTTACAAGGCACATCTTTGGGACTCTCTCAGTCCTAGTGCTATGTGCTATGCTCAGATGGGGTCATGTCTGCTGTTACCAGTGGACAAGATGCTTGGAGTAACCCTTGAATGTCTGAGGAACTCAGGTCTGAAAAAGGTGGGAGACCAGGAGTTTTGGCACGAGATGAAACACATGTCAGTGCTTTGCATGCAGGTCCTCACAGCCTGATGTCCTACTGTGGGGTAAGACATTACCTCTAAGGTTGGTTGATTGAAATCCAGCCTGGGTGTTATGGAACAGCTTTGTAATACCAGTCTCTTCTTTCCTGAGCCCTACCAAGGATGTGTAGTGAAGACAGATTGGTCCTTAGGAAGACCAAACCTGCAAGCCCCTTATTCATAACCACTAGTCAGTCTTAACTTTGTTCCTTGGCTTCCAGGCAACGCTGATGCCAAGAATAAGGCAAACACTGTGTGGCCTTATCCAGGGACCTCACTGACGTCACCATGTGCCTGCCCATTAACCTGACTTTGGGTCAGATTTCTTTGAAGACTGGGCATTGAAAGCAAAGAGCCAAAAGGCTAGCTGGGGGTCACTCCAGTCCTAGCTGGGGGTCACTCCAGTCCTAGCTGGGGTCACTCCAGTCCTAGCTGGGGTAACTTGAGCAAAGACAAGGGGCAGGTTGTGTGAGCTGAGGCTGTCGGGAAGGTCAGCTCAGATGTGATTGAAGGCAGAAAGGTTTTTCATGGCCCTCTGTCTTGAGCTTCTTGTGTCAAACGTCTCTCAGAGCTGCTGATGGGCCTCTTGACATACATCTCCAGTTAAATGTTTGTTTATCTGCATGTCTTTGCGGTGCTTTGAAAACCGCTGGGGGTGCCAGAAAGGGCTGAGACACCCAAGTGCCTGTGTGCAGGGTCAGCACAGCACACTCAGTTTTACTTTGTCCTTAAATAAAAGTAATTTCTGAGCAGATGGAAGCATTAGCATGAGAGCTGTCAGCCTTTGTGTTTTAATGCTGTCTCCCTGAGCAGCTAGAGATGCATTATGAAGTTACTGCTTTGAGAGGACCTTGATGGGCAGCCTCGCTGGGGCGGCGTTGGAGAGGGCTCGTATGCTGCTTTTTGGTGCTTTGTGTTGTGGAGTGCTGCATGCTGTGGGGCTGCCCTGAAACTCAGTGCAAGTCCACGTAGAAAGATCCAGACACAAGCTGAGATTGGGAAGTTGTGTGTGAATTACATAAACTGGCCAGGAAATGCTGCTTGGCTTTAGAGCTCTGCATAGCAAACAGAGAAATCAATATCAGGAGTTTGGTTTACTTAGGGGTAACATGAACTTGGTTCTTATTGTGAGCCATGGGAGAAGAGCAGCTTTCACCTTGTGTGACCTTCTGAACCGTGGCATCTCCCTCATAGGTTGCCTACGGTGCACATGATAGATGTCTGCTCCTTGAGCCATCTGCTGTATTCATAGAATCATGGAATCATGGAATTGTTAAGGCTGGAAATGACCCCTAAGATCATCCAGTCCAACCATTAACCTACCGCCACCAAGTCTACCCTTAGACCATGTCCTCAAGCACTGCATCTACCCGTTTAATTTAAAATTAAACATCTCAAGAGATGGTGACTCAACCACCTCCCTGGGTAGACTGTTCCAGTGCTTGATGACTCTTGTTGGTATCTGAAGCATCACGGTACCTTACTGACTGCTCTCCTGCTCCCTTCCTCCCCAGTGCATGTGCTGCTTCCTTCAAGGCATTTTGGCACTGAGGAGGAGGCAGGAGTAGCATTTAAAACCTAAAAGATTCCAGATGTGAGCGTACCTTGGACACTGCTGGTGGTAGAGAAACACCATCCACACAGGTGTTCACACTGTGGTGTGGCCACATGGCATGTGTGGATAAATACAGCCACGCAGGAGTTGATTTGGTTCTGTAGGTTAGTTTCACCTCTTCTTAAACTGTAACTTGAAATCCAGACTCCAGGGAGCATGCAACTGTATACCTGTCAGCTGCATTCCCTGCTGCTGTGTCGTGTCACTGTGATGACTTGAGCTTCACATTCTTAAATGTCAGCGATTAGGTGTTAGAAGTTCCCCTCTTCCTGCTGGAGGAGGTTGGAGGAGGCCCCTGAGAATGATTTGCTGTAGGAAATGAGAATTGCCAAGATCCTTTATTTCTTTGGAGTCTGCCTGATCCCTTTGCCTTGCGAAGGATGGAGTAATCCTGGCATTGCCACTTCAGCCCTGCCCTTGGCTGGATGGCAAAGCCTGGTCTGTCTGAGGAGAGGTTTGGCCTCTGTCACCATTCTCTGCTAAGACAGGCCAACAGAGACAAATTTGCTGGGAGACTGAGCCTCCTCCCCTGTTGACAAGAACTCGAGCGCTTACATTTCCCCCAGTGCTGTGCAAATCATTTGGTGAATTTTATTCACAAAGGCAAATGCTTCATAGTGCTCTTGGGGGAGGCTGCGTGCTAATGAAACTGAAAATTAGATTTCCTTGTTGTGAGGTTTAATTTTGAACGCAGGATCAGCGTGGGGTTGTGAGCTAGATGAAGTTTTGCTTTTACAAGAGCTAGCTGGAACAGTCGTCACTGCTACTGCTGCTGGTGCTTCCCCTTGAATACTCTGTAAGTGATGGTGGTTATTACTGCTGCTGACTGCGTGTTGGCTTTGTGACAGAGCTGTTCATCTTCATGGCAGTGATTTCAGTCCTTTAGTGGTAAAAGATGCCACCAGTAGATCTGTATCTGCTCCGTTGAAGGTAGCGGTTCCCAAAGCATGTTGGGTGGAGAACGGACTGTTCATAAGGCTCTTCTGATGCTTCAGACAATCCCTGCCTGTTGGCTGGAGCAAATGATGTTGAATTCCTAAGCTTTTAAACTATTTGAGGGCCAATTGACTCAGGGTGTGAAAAATGGATGTGACAGCAGTGTTTGCAGGATGCTGCCTGAGGTGATGATGCTCATGCAGGGGTGAGCAGCACCTCTGTGCTCGCAGGGCTGTTGTGGGGGGGTGGAAGGGTGTTCCTCCTTTGCTGCTGCTGTCCAGCTTTTTTATTATTATNGAATGGGTACTGAGAGCAGGCCCTTCATTTGAAGAAAGGTTGACCTGACTTAAAAAAAACCCAACAAACCCACAACAGAGGATTACCTAATTTCATGTTACTGCCTATACCATTTCACTCCTGTCAGTCATACCTCTTTATGTAAATATATACATGTGGATCTTTGAGATATACCTTACTGTCTAAGGCTGAGGTATCTTCCAACCTTCTGCAGGCTACTTGAGGGATCTGCTTGAGGTGCTGCTTCTTCCTCTCCATTTTTGGGCCATGGTGCTGCTTCCCTTCTGATCAGTCAGGGACTGGAGACTTGTGACTCAGTCCTCTGAAGAGACCCCTCTAGTTGGCTGTGTAACTGCTGGGGTGGATGAGCACAGCTGGAGGATGAGGGATGCAGCTGTCTGCAGTGGTGGGAAAGAGGATGTGTGCACTGGTCTGATCCTTTGTTTCTGGGTATGATTTGGTGTGAACTGGTCTGATCCTTTGTTTCTGGGTATGATTTGGTGTGAGTGATTCAGCTTCAGGCTGCTGACCTCCCTGGCTCCAAAGGTTTTGTAAATGCAGTTGCTTGCTTGAGATCTTGTGTGATTTTTGTCTTGACCTGGTGTATTGTGCACTGGAGACAATAGTTTTATAAGGATGCTCTTGGGTGAGGAGTAAAGTGGTCTCATATGTATCTCCCAAGTCCCGTAGGGTATTATTTTAGGGTATTTCTCAGGTCAAAAATACGTATCTGGCAGCTGAGTAGGAGGCTGCTCCTTTGACTGACATGCACAAGTATTAACAATGATAAACCTGTCTGTCTTTGGTCCTTTTTTTTTTCCTCCTTGAGATCCTCTAGACTCCTTTGCATGCAAATAAGTAGAAAAAATGAAGGTATAATCCCCAAGATGTTGTAAATGCCACCATCCCAGGAGAGGCGCTGAGCGTTGGGGAAGCGTGGGCTTGGGGCCACAGCGTTCCCAGATGAGACCTCTGGTGCGTTTCCCACTCAGGTGGGGCTCAGAGCGGTTATCAGAAACAGTAGTAAGAAAATTGAATAAGCAGTCTGGTTAAATAAGTAATGAAGTTAGCAGGGTGCCTAATTAAATTAAATTCAAAATTATGTATGGATGATGCCTTTCTAATAATTGCTGTAGGTTTGTCATCGAGGTACTCCACACCGCCCTCTCGGAGGAAGATTCCCCTTTATCAGGTGAGTCCGTTGGAATTGCAGAGGATCCATTTCAGACTTCAGTTTGCTTTGACTCCTGGTTTCTCCCAGTGATGAACAGGAGGCTCTTGCACCCAGTTTGTCCTCTGCAAGTGGCAAATGCTTTGTTGTTTAGTGTCCCTGTGCTGCTTTATCTGAGATTCTGAAGGTCCTTTGCAAACCTCAGTTGGCCTTGAGATCTTTATGCCCACCACTCTTGTGATGGAGTGGTGAGATGGGAGAGCCTTGTCACCCCCATCTCCCAGACTGGGAGCGTGAAAGCAGAAGGATTTTGGCCAAAGCCCTTGTGAAGACAGAGGAGTTCAGAAAAGCACAAGGTCTGAAGTGAGTGACATAACAAAGCACCTTGCAGGGGTGCAGTGACCTGAGCAGGGCTCTGCACAACTGGTGCACAACAGTTGCTTTAAAGGGATGCTGATAATTTTCAGTGTGATCTGCTAATTATTGGAGCAGATGAAAGGTTTTTGGGTTTTTTTTTTCTTCTTTTTAAATTCCTTGCATGTCCTCTGCTCCCTCTTCCTTCCCCAAGTCCTTATCTAAGCTGATCAGTGTGACACAAAGAGCCAGAAAAGTGGCTGTTATCCAGAATGGAGTCACAGGGATCTGTAGCCCCTCAGGAGGGACCCATTACCTTTAACAGCTGGAGTGAGAGCTGTGGAGAGCAGAAAAGGTTTAAGCTCCTTTCTTTAAATCCTAACACACTCTGACCTGTATCCTGTGATGAAGATTTTTAAAACAAGCTGAGTATGGGATGTCAGTAATGATGAGGGGCTTCCCAGATACTGGATACCTCCCTGGTTAAAACTAAATATCACACCAGGGGAAGTTTAGATTGGATATTATGAAAAACTTCTTCCCAGAGGAGGTTGTTAGACACTGGAACAGATTGCCCAGGGAACTGGTGGAGTCTCCATCCCTGGAGGTATTTAAAAAGATGGTTAGATGTGGTGCTGAGGGACATGGCTTAGTAGTGAATGGCAGGTTAGGGTGATGGTTGAACCTGATGGTCTAAAGGGCTCCTTCCAACCAAGATGGAAGATATATTTACTAGGAAGTGCATATTTAAATAAAATACTATATTTACCAAGATATATTTACTAGGAAGTCTTAAAAAATTCAGGCTAGGCCCTACAAGAAGAGGTTTCCATCCCAGGTGGCCATTTAATGTTGACACAACGTCCCTCAGCAGCAGAAAACACAACTAGGGAAGGGTAACGTTGATATGGTGCATCAGTAGTTTCTGTGATTGAGCTGGACACACGGGGTTGTCTCCTCCCATATTCAAGTTTTCATGTCTAGAGACACAGGATGGGTTTTTCAGAGTCCTCTGCTCTGCTTTAGACTAATATATAAAAGCTGTGGTGGTAACAGAGGAGGCTGAGACGGGATGAACTTGTCGTACGAATCTCGTCTGCGGTGGTTGCGTTGGAAGGAGGCTGAGCAAATGGACACGCCGTTTAAATAGCGCGGCCCGAATCGCTTTCCTTTGGTTCTTGTTTTGTAAGCCATTGGCTGGGCTTTCTGTCCTTTCAGAAACCAGCAGCTTCTTATGAAATATGGAGCTGTTTAAAAACAGACAGCAGCTGCTCCATCCTTGCATCAGCACGGGCTCGGCGGGAGGAAGGGGAACGGTAGACGGTTGTGTAGCTGTGATATTCCTCCCTTCGTTGCTGTTGTCATATTGTGTTAACAGAAGGTCTGATCAAATATACACCAGGAAAAGTAAGACTTAATGTTTCTTTGTTCTCCTGGAATGGTGATGGGGGCGGTGGGGAGGTTGAGGGGTG
>VXBZ01006134.1:303025-315501 GCA_013399135.1 Heliornis fulica
GAATGAGACTTTTATTTATGTGGTTCAGATAGCTTGGTGTTGCCTGTGCCGGTAGATATGTTGTTCTGCTCTTGTTTCTTTGGCTGTTTGCTGTATTTTTAGCTTCACTTTGTTGATTCTGCAAAACCTCTGTTATGTGATACAGAAACCTCTGGGGGGGTAAATACTTAGCAGGGGGAGTGTGCTCTGTTCACACTGGCTTCACAGCTTGTTTTAAACTCTTCTTAAAAAAAAAGAAAAGAAAATCTCAGCCAGATTATTTATAAAATAAAATGAGAAATGAGGAACATAGTTGCACAAGAACTGGAAAGAACCCAAATATTTTGCTTACTGTTAAAATTGCGACATGACTGGAAACATTTGGTAAAGAAAAATTAATGGCCTGGTGTATTTGTGGTTTCCTGTTGAATCTCAACTTCTAGAGGAGGTTGAAAAACCGTGGATGTTTCCTCAGATTACTAGATAGCATTATACCTTGTGTGCATGATGAAAGACCTTCAGCAAAGTGTGCCAGATATCTGTGGCTTGCTATAAAAGTCTTTCCCATCTGGAACATGACTGTTTTCTCCTTTTTAGTAGGAAGGTTTGAGCAGAGAAATATGCAGTGAAATCTAGCCTGGTCCAGTTTAAATTCACTGAAAGAAGTGTGAGACTAGGTACTGTCTAGAAGCATCCTACCTGTCCTCAAGTTAGGGACAGGGTGGGTTTCTCAGCGGTCTATTGTGCCTTTCTCCTTTTGGCAATGATCTGCTAGTGTGGACTTCTTTCCAAGCTGAGAGTCACTTAAAGAAGGGTGTTCCTTTGGTTGTTGGCCCCCAGGTAAATCTCTCAATGAGCTTTGAAGTGATGGACATGGGTGGCTTGTGAGAGAGGAGAGGGTCAAGCAGTCATTCAGCTGAGAAAAGGCTTGAACGTGGCTAAAGATCTGCTCTCACCCATCTTGTTGCTCTTGGATAATGATCCCATGCCTGTTCAGTTGCCAGTCAGAGCTTGAGATAGTCAGAGTGGATGAAATACCTGGAGTCTCCCTTCAGGTGTCCAGGGATGTGAGGGAGCTGATCCATCCTGGGAACTGGAGCCATAGCTCAAGCGCATACAACATGTCAAGGTTGTCAGACGCTCTGGTGTGGCCAGTTCTGTTGGACACTGTGTGTGACAGGGCCATAGCTGCTGGTGAGAGACACCACCATGGCCAGTTGCAAAGCCATTTCTGTGCAAGGTTGGGCCTTCTTTTGAGGAACACTTAGCTGTGGACAAAGTCGCGGTAGGAGGCAATGGGTGGATAATTAAGGGGACGAGTGTTGCTCAGATTGCTGAGGAGCATGGTGGTTCCCATACCTGGAAGCTTGGGGAGCCTCTGAGTGTTGCTGAGTGAAACCCTGGGCTGGAGCTCTCTGGCCAGAGGTCTGATGAGAGGATTGTAGCTCTCCTTTGGCCCACAGCCCCTGCATCTGCATCCTCCCTTGGTCACACTGAGGAAGTCTGTGCACACAAAAGTGTAACTTGTGATGACGCAGGGCTTAAGGTTGTGAAATATTTGAGGCTCCTCTGGGTATTCCCATGGGAAGGGAAGAGTTATCCTTCAGATGAGTTATCCCTCAGATAGTTGCCGTTGGGGAAATAGTTAAAGTCGCTCAACAACAGAGGTGGTTTTGTAAGGCAGAAGCAGGGGCTGAGGGGGGAGTGTGGTTAACCATGTGGACTGGAGACAGGCTAAAACTCATAAAGGAAAAATGTATGTAGGAGTTCATAGCTGTGTATGAGAGTATTAAAGCTTTAAGTTGAGATCACTGCGAGCAAGATGAGCTGCTGGGAGCCGAGAGCAACGTTTTGAGGTGGATGTTGGCCCCTCAACTGCAGGCACTTGATGGCTGACAACACACACAGTGTCTTGGAGCTGGGGTTTTGGTGTCAATGGAGACAGTGAAAAACATTCTCTAAAAGTAATGCTCACCCTGTCCTTTAGCTTTCTGGAAGGTCTCCATCTAGGGGGTCTTTGCTCTTGTGCTGTCGGGAGTTAAATTCTCCTCTTGACTGAACTGTGCAAACCAGTCTTCATTTATCATTTCCCTGTTTAGCTCCTGTATTAAAATTATAACAAGGCTGGGGGTTTATTTTTGTCTTGTGTACATTTATCTCCTGTGTATCCTTGTGTCTATTATTAGAGTCTCGCTCTGTTGCTAAATGGATTGGCCGAGCTCTTGGGGACAAAACATTGAAGCATATGACTTAGTCTGCAATACTCCTCAGCTGCTCAGCCTCTGCAGTGTTCGTAGTGACTGGGTTTACCTGGCATCGGGCTGATTTAAACACCGAGGGTGCAGTGGGCAGAGGCTGCAGGTAGGACTGAAATGGCCCATCAGTGTGTAAAGGGATGGAGGTGGATGTGGAGGAGAAGCTCCAGCTCAAAATCAGAAAGCAGTTGTGTTTCTTTGGGAAGTATCTGAGTTGCATGAGCAGGGGACAGCCCTCCCCTTGGCTTGCTTTGGTGTGGGTTTTCTTTTTCTTTCTTGCTTGGGATATTTCTGTTTCAGACTACAAATAAGGAAATGTGAAATGCTCTGAAAGAGCACTGGTGTGATGCTTGGTTGGTTATGGACTTACCCTTTCTTGAATGAAAAAAATGAATTGGGAACTTTTAAAGTGGGTTTCAAGCTCGTTTCAAAATCCCCGTGGCCACCACTTCTGCCGAGCGGTGGCTGGACACTCGCTCTCAGCTCCGTACCTGTCTTCCTGGCTTGCACAAGAGTGGTTTTGTAGTTCCTCTGATCTTGCCTCCTGTGTCCACATCCAGCCTGAGCTAGATGGTTTCTTGGGTTTTCTGGGGCTTGCTGTGTGTTGTAATCGAGCTATTAAAGATCTTAACCCTGCCCTGGACTTGCTTGAAGGGTCTGTCTGTCGATGTGGCTTCTTAAGCTTTCTGCAGCTGTCTCCCAAGTTGTCAGCAGGTACTTGGGGTGCTGCACACCATAGTGGTATGTCTATCACAGGACTAGCTTTTGATGCTTTTTGAATTTTTGTTAATAGCTTAGGCAGCACCTTTGGCAACGAAATGGTCCAGAACTCATTGAGAGAAGATGCTTACTGCTGCAGCACGGCTGGGATCAGCTGCTTGGTTCTGTTTTACTTCTGATTTGTTTCTCCAAAAGGCTGATGAAATACTTCCCTGCTCCCCTCTGTGTTTATTTTGTTTCATTTTTGTTTTCTTTTTCTTTTGAAGCTATTTCCTAGCATGGGCTTTCTGCTTTCCTGGCTAATTACCATGTGCCAGTTCTGGGTGTGTGTAACCTCGGTTCTGTTTTTGCTGACGTGGGCTCGTGAGGTCCTTGGGTACAGTCTGCTGCCGGGCTCCTTGATCTGGTTGGAGCAGTGCTGCCTGGGAATGCCAGCTTTTACACAGCTTGGTCCTTCAATGAGTCTTTCTTTCCACCTCCTCCCTTTGTGCCTCATCCAGCATCCTTTGGTTCCTTCATACGTGCCACGTGCTTCCTTGTTTTGCCCGTGTTAGCAGCGTTTTCTGACGTTGGGGCTGGTCCCAAAGACAGGTATGCCTGGTGTGTAGTCTTCCCTGGGGCTGGGGGTGTTTTCCAGGGCTGGTGGAGCAGGAGGGTGTTGCTGTGGGTGTAGGAGGCTGGGAGCTGTGGTGGAGGATCTACATGCTGAGATTGAGTTACTGGAGTGATTTGCTACCGTGGCCACGGGATTACTTGGCGGGCGGTGGAAAGTTGATCAAACAAACCTGCTTCCACTAATTGTCAGGCTTTTGTGTGTGTTATGATTGGGTTGCTTTTTTTGTTTTTTAATTCTGTGGAGTTTATAGCATGCATTACTGAACAGTTTAATTAGCTGTGGGAACTGCTGGAGATAACTTACTGGGATTTTTCTGTCCATTTCATGGTGTTGGCACAACACAGTTACCGTGACCAAGCTGGCAGGGGTGCCCGTTGAGTGTAGCTCAGGTACAGTGTTGTCCCCTGAGCAGAGGTGGATGTGACCATGTGGTTGATGGGTTTGTAGGTTGGAGTTGACGGGTTTGTAGGCTGTGGGCTGGTGGCAACCAGTCCCTGACATGGTACCCTCCCCAGTCACACTCCTTGTGGGGATGAGGTGTGTCACAGGCATGGCAGAGCAGAATCCAGCCACACACTAGAGCTTGTGCTTGCTGGGGATGCCCACACACCTTGTGGACCTACTTCTTTCATCCACATCACCACCTTGTATTCTTCTGTTGCAGGAGAGACCTTATGCAGCCATTGCTTCATGAACTGCACTCTGAAATGTTGACCTATGGGTCTTTACCTGCCACCACAAAATGTTTGTGGCTGCAAATGGGTCACGGGAGGAATATGTGGGATGTTTTCAGAGTTCTATGGGCTCTGTGGGTATATAGAGGTTTGTCATGGTCTGCTAGGACACGTTTAGAGGTTGCTAATGGATGATATTCCCAGAGATTGGGTTTAAAATCCTGCTCTCCTTGACTTTGTAGTCTGGTGTTCAGCCCAAATTCTTTACCTAGTCCTGTTAGTAGACATGTCTGGATGCCTTGCCATGGCTGACTGTGCTTTCCAGGCTGTGGGCTCAGCCTGAGTGGTGGTAGAGGAGCTCTACATGGCTACAAGTGGCTCCTTTTCCAGACAGAGCAGAAGTGAAGACCCCCCCTTGGAATAACAGAGGTTATAATAGCAAACTTCAGCCTTGTGGTTCCACCTTTATTATCAAGGACCAAAATTGGCTTTCAGATGTACGGAGTATTTTTTTCTTATACTCAGTGGTTTTCCTTTTTTTTTTTTTGTGGTCAAATCTGCATTCTCTCTTGTTGTGTCCCTCTGCATGTAAATGGATTGTGTTTGGAGCTGGCTCCTGTGCTGCAGACTCTGCTTGGTCCTGACACCCATCCGTGAGCACATCCCGGCCCCGCGCTCGCTCTGGAGGCCGCTCATGACCGAGTGGCTTAAATCGGTTTTGAATTGTTAAAGGTCAAGGATGTTATTGCAGAAGGTTCATTTAAATAATGAAAGAAGCAGCATCCTGTAAGAGGTGACGTTGGTTATTTTCTTTAAATCCTCAGATTTGGGATTTGAGAAGAAAAATTATTAAATGATGTCTTAAAGCTGAATAAAGAAGTCAGTATTGAAAGTTTTAATGTCTTACAGATGCTGTGGGGTTGCAGGGTTTTATTTTAAATTTAACAATGGGAGTTGGAGTGGCTCCAGCTCTGTAAAGAATAGCCTCTTTAATTAAGGGTTTAGACTGGAAGAGCATGTGTAGTGTGATGCCATTTTAAAGTTTCAGCGGGGCTTTGTAGTTGCAACTTGTTATTCCCCATCTTGGATGGCACATCTGCACGTCTGGGGTCATGGTGGGGAGTGTTCCTTGCCCAGAGAAATGAAGTTGATCTGGGTAAGGGTAGTAAGGATTCTGCAGAGGTTTTAGCTCTGACTTTTTATTATTTTCTCTTTTCTGGGGCTTCTCATGCCTTTGTTGAAGGTGCTGCATCTTTGCAGGCGCACGCGTGGTGCGTTACAGCCAGGAGGAAACAGCAGCTTTGTTTTCCTCAAGTAGTTTTTCTTTTCAGTTTGCAGAGAGCAGGTATTTTGTAGCCACATTCATGGATGTTGTGAGGGAGGTTGTGGGGCATGGGATGGGAGATCAGGGTCTCAGTTCTCTCTGGCTGGTTTGCCTGTTAGGCTCTGGGGTGGAACCTAGAAAATTAGCCATTAAAAATAATAATAAAAAAAATACTTCCTCGAATGTGCAAGTGTTGCAGCTGTATGTCCCTGAGTTCTCACCTGAAAAAAAGAGCATGAAGAAATTGAAGATGATATCTCCTAACTTCAGCCTGTTCTCAGCTCTGTTTGGGACTTGGGGAGCTGCTCTGCACCACTTCTGGTGCTCTCTTTATGGTTTTGCAGTAGCACAACTTTAGTTACAGAGTTAACTGCTATTTTTGGTCATCTCAGACACTTTGCTGCAGGAACCAGCATCTGCCAGGGTTTGTTGTATCCTAGTTTGTACAAAGATGATTGCTTGGCTTGGTTGTGATAGTAGCTGTGAGAATTTGGGCTCACCTTGGCATTAGGAAGTGTAGCCTTGTAGCCAAGGCTGGGTAGCTGGGAGCCTGTTGTGTACTGAAGAACCTTTATGGTTTGCATTTAGTGTCTCCCAGTGTGTTTATGCCCATAAAATAATTAATTGAACTAGAGCTCTGAGCAGTGTTACCACCTTTGCACATAAAAAAAAATCATAATCATGTTCTCAGACTTAATGAGATTTAGAAAGAAATGTTCTTGTTTTTTGTTTGCCTTCTGTGTTGGAGTGGTAAAGACTCTCATGGGCTGTGTTCAAGCTTTGCATGAGAAGGTGGAGGCAGAGGACTGGCTGTGCAGTCCCCAGCATTGCAGACCAGGAGCCTCTTGGTTTCCCAGAGCCACTGCCAAAAGTGGGGCTGGGTTGGAAATGCTGGCAACACTACTTTGAGTGTCGAGGAGGGAGCTAACTGTATTTTTGTGGTGGCCTTGGCTCTGCTATTTTTTAATTTTCTCTTTAATTTCTATTGTTTTCTTTGCTTATTCGCTAACTTGCAAAATTTAGCAAATTGCAGAGGATCTCCCAGCCCTTGGGGTGAATTCTGCTCAGAGCTGTGCTGAGCCAGCACATGGCAGTGGCACCCCCAGGCTCCTGTTTGGAGGGGTCAGTGAGGCTGGTGTGATGGACCTGCTGGCCTTCAGGCAGTCAGGGTCTGTACTGGGGTGTGGAGGTAGTGGGGGTGTCCTGGGCAACTTTGTGTGGTTATTAAGAGTGAATCTTAACTCCTCATGATCTCAGGAGCTGTTGCATGTTTGTGTTGACTGGTCATTTTAGTAGGGAGTTGGGAGGCTCCTTAACTTCATCAGTCTTCACCATTGGCTTGAATGATGTCTCGAGTGTCTTGCTGCTGATCCCCAGGCTCTCTGGACTTGGTGTGTGCTTTTAACTCCTTCAGCCCCAGAATAAGCCCAAACTGCATGGGCATCTCCAGTGCAGTTTTCTCCAGGACATCCCTGGAACTCTCTCCTGAGAGGATGGTTGAGCTCTCCTGGAACTTCCCGAGAGAGGATTTGGAAAGCACCTTGCTTCCTCCCACCCCTGCAGATCCCATATGGAGCCCTGCAAGCCTCATCACTGCTCTCACACGATGAAGTCACATGCACAAGTTACTTGCTTGCCCATTTTCTCTCGAGCTAGCCCAGCTGCAAGAAGAACCTCCCATACAGCTTGGAGGGAACGCAGCAGCGCGAACGTACCTGCTGCGTAACAGCCTGAAATAACCCTGGAAAACCCCAAACATCACACTGAGTCTGTGGCAGGTACTGCAGATGTTGTGCCAGGGAGAACTCCACAAGTCCAGCACGTGGGAAGTGGTCCCCACGTGCTGTCCCTGGGAAGAAGAGCATCCCCTGCGACTCCAGACCGTCGGTGCCAGGCAGCGGTGCGGGAAGGAAACGGTTAAAGGAGGAGAGGTTGTCGAGTTGGGTTAGCCATCAGATAGCTAATATTTTAGAGGTTTTTCAGAGCTAAGCTATAAAAAGGCTGTAGCAGTATTTCAACTCGCCCATTGTCTGCTGGAAGCCAGCCAGCGTTGCCATGCCGACGAGGAATTATTACTTGCTGCCAGAGCTGGAGGAAAAGCTCATACTTTGGCTTCAAAACAGGAGGGGTGGACTTATGTAATCCACTGTGTTTATAGGCTGAGACTGGCAGGAGCATTGAGAAATAATTACAGGCTTTCCATTTCATTTCCAGCTTGGTTTTAAGGCTGTGTGGCCTCTCTTTATTTATTTATTTAGAAGTTGAGAGGGTGGCTGCTAAAGATGCAGGAGATTGCGGAGGTGATGCGGGGATGCTGCTAGGTAAGTACCCCCCCCCCCCCTTCCCTCTCCGGGCTGGCTGGGCTGCTTTTGTTTTGGTGGTGTTTTGTCTTGAGAGCTAAACTAGGCCACAGCAGAAAGAAGTTGCTGTGAAAAACTGGGACTTGGCCCAGCGACACAGAAACAGTGTTCAGCGCTGGAGGCTGCGAATACACTTCTGTGGTTGTCCGGAGGTGGCCGGCTGGAGGTGAAGTACTGAGGGTTTGTGAGCCCCTGCTGCTTTTTTGAGGTGATTTTAGCCCTCATCAGCTTGGAGTGTGGATTTTTGGGAGGAAGGAAATAATGAGGAAAAAAGGAGAGAAAAAAGTTTTTTGGGTTTGTTGGTTTTTTTTTTTGCTTAATGTCTTGGTCTTGTGTGTTGCTCTGTCGTCCGGAGAGGGATTTGTGGTGCAATCGAAGGAGTTTTGCTGATGTTTGGTGCTTTTGAGAGGTGAATTGCAAAGTTTAGCCTGTAATTAATGTGGGTTTGCTCGTCCTGGGAACAGTCAGCAGATGATGCTGTAATTTGGGTTTGCCTGAAAAGCAGCGTGCGGTGTGTTTTGACTTCGGTCCGGCCAGTGGGAGTTTGCAGCTGCTGTTTTTGTGCTGGCTGTTGCATGAAGGGAATTATTACTGCTGGTAAACTCACAAAACTTTTAGGACAAGTGATTTTGCTGGCTCTGAGGGTCTTGTGGTCCTGTAGTCCTGGGGAGGACGCTTTGGTGCGGTGGGAATCCCTCGCTGGGGGGATCTGGAAAGCTGTGGCTGAGGAGGGGGATGCTGCGGTGGGGTGCGAGGGCTGGAGCGGGGCAGCGTCGGTGCTGGGTGGTGGAGCTGAGCTGTGCCTCACTTCTCCTTCAGTGAATGGGGTAGTGTTGTGACTGTGAATGTTGAGATCTCTGGCAGTGGGTGTAAAGCTCCTGAGAGTGGCCCAAGTGTGGTTTTGGAAGGGCTGTGAAGAGTGCTTTGATACACTGCAGACTCTCTGTGCAGGTAAGGGTGTATAGAAGCTGCAGTGTGCTGCTGTGGGGGTTTTTTGGGGGTGTTTTTATGTTTTCCATCATTGCAGGGTGTCCTGATAGGGAGTTACATTTTCAGTCCATGCCAGTCTGACTTTTTGCTGCTGTTGTTTGCTGTGCACAGTTTAAATATCCCAACTGCTGTGGCAGCCCGCTCTAGAAAGCGGAGTCAGGTGTGGGCAGCATGCTCAACTTTGGAGATACCATGATCTCCAGGGATGGGGACAGTCCCATGTGAACAGGTTCAGGCCCTAATTCGAGATACAGGGCCCCTCAGTGGAACTGATGCACGTGGGGGGGCTGTCGGGGACACACTGCAGAAATAACTGCTTTTCCCACAGTTTCCTGTAGTTCTGGGCAAAACCAGAGCAGTGACACACTCCAAGTTGGGAATGTCCCTTGGAACAGCAGGTTGGACTGGCACTGTCAGAGACACATGGGTGTGTGATGCAAAATAATTCAATAATTTAGTGATCCATCACACTGCTCTAATTCCTACTGCAGATGCTGTTGGACTCAACACGAGTTAGATTTGTTACTGCAAGGCTTTTATTTCCCCCCCCTTCCTCTGGGATTCATGCCAAGCTGAACTGTATGTTCTGTTCTTAAGAGCTATGAGTAATGTATGTGTGAATCTATAACATAAGTAATAAGAGTATATAAAATGTGTGAGTGTGCAGGATTCTTGTATCCAGAGCACCGCACACATGCTCTGTGTGTGTTCAGAAATAGGGTGTGATACTTGTCTGGGCAGAGTTAATGACATACCTTGAAGTTACTGCTCACCATGGAGCCTGGTCTGGTGGCCTGACCCCACAGTGCTGCAGTCCCAGTCACCAGCTATGGTTTGGCTGTTGAATTCCCCCTTTGGAGGGGTTGCACTTTAGGAAGTCCCTCTCTGTGCTTATGGGGAGAGCCAGCTTTAAGGAAGATGGATGGAGATGCTTGCACCAGTCTGATGTTTCCTGAGCAGCTGGAGGAGCAGTGGGGTGTCCAGGGGTGCTGGGGGGCTGTGCTTTGGTGAGTGGGGTGCTGGGTTCCCTCTCTGTACAGCCCCATGTAGGTGCTGCTCTAGGAGCTGCTGTACAAGTGATGCTGCTTCTAATGGGATTTTAGTTTTTTTTCTTTTTTTTGGATGAATAAAATGGGCTTTCTCTCATATTTTTTTTATTTGAAAAATGAGATGGTGGCAAGTAGCCAAATCCCCCACCTCCCTCTTCCCAGCTCTGATGAGGTCATTGCCTCTTAAAGTTTATACCATGCACCATGAGACGTGGCTGGAGGAGCAAGCAGGCTACAAATGTCTCCTTGGAGGTGGCTGGGAGTGATGACTGCTGGTCCCTGAAATACTACCCAGCTCGAAGTGATGCCTGGGAAAGGCTGTGAGTGTGGTGGGGGTCTGGGGAGAACCTTTCAGGATGCAGATGTGGGTGTGCCCTGGTCCCTGTGATGCACGGTGGGACCCAGGATGTGGCAGATGTGGGTGCAGGGGGTGGCTGTTCTGTCAGTGGGCTGCTGGGTGGAAGAAGTGTGCTTGTGAAGGGCATGTGCCTAGGTGAGGCCTGTGCAGCAGCAGTCCTGGTGCTCCTCACCTCAGCTTGCTCTTGCATCCATTTACTCTTCCTTGGGAATTTCCTCAGCGCTGTGTTTTGCAGCAGGGTTGTGAAAGTTCATGACCCAGTGAGAGATCTCTCAAGACCTTTGTGTCCCTGGCTGAGTGGCTGCCTGGAAAAGTTGGATTTTTTCTCTTGAATGCCATGCTGATCTGCTTGTGAATTCCTGTCCTATTGTTTTGTCCTTCCCTGTCCTTTCCCTGTGATGGAGGTGATATGGAAACAGGAGAGCCCAGGCATGAAGCAATCCTTGGGGCTGTCCTAGAAGCTGCAGCCCAGGAGGATGGATTTTGAGGGCTGTGCAGGTCTGTCCTGCTCCTCACAGGCTCTGCTGGGGGATGGTGCATTGACAATGTGGTTCTGAGGTGGGACATTGGCCCAAACAACTATTTTATGTTGTGCCATAATAAATCATATCTGACCCTGTGTAAGGGGGTGCTCACCCCCTCGTGCCTTTGCCAGGGTGCTGGTTTTGGCCAGGGTTTGGGGTGCCTTGCAGGGGTGCTCAGGAAGATGACACTTTGTGCATCTCTCATTCTCTGGTCCCACTGTTGCTCTAGGGAGGTGCAGTGGTCAGAGTCTGTTCTGCTGACCCTGTCCTCAGAGTTGTGTCAAAGGCATGACACTTGGGGTGTCATCTGCAACCCTGGAGGTTTCTGAGCAGAGGATAAGTAAGTGTCGTCTGGCAGATCATTCAGGATCTCGAGTGCTTTGCAAGGACATTAGAGACCTGGGAGCAAAGTCTGGGAGGTGCTTCCACTTGCTCATGCAGGGAACCAACATTTTAAAATTTTTTGAACTTTTTCTTTTTAATGGAAGCTTGCAGGTAGCTGTTCTGTGAGTACCAAGGGCCCTGGGTGCATCACTNTTGCTCATGCAGGGAACCAACATTTTTAAATTTTAACTTTTTCTTTTTAATTAAAGCTTGCAGGTATCTCTTCTATGTATAAATGAGTACCAAGGGCCCTGGGTGCATCACTGTCAGCAGCCTAAAGCTTCCCCATGTTGGCTTTGGTCTCTGCCAGCAGATACAGCTCTGAACTTCATGGCACAGGGGTGAACATGAAGAAGTGCAGCTAGAAGTTAGTGAGGGAGGAGACTTGGAGGGGGTGTGTGTCTGATGTGTTGCTCAGCTTTTAGGCACAAACTTTAAAAAAAAAAAGAGAATTGCAGTTGGACCATGGCTTGTCCATTGTGTGGAGTTCACCTACACATCCAGTTCATTGCATCTCCTCCTGTGCTGCTGCACCCCAACACTGTTGTCTCTGCACTTCTTTGTTTTTGTGCTCCTCTGTAGCACAAATTTTTATTTTATTTTGGGTTTTTTTTCCTTTCTGTCGACACAATATGATCACTCCTTGTTAGCCTATCTTGCTCTTTCCCCTTTCAAGGAGGGGGAACCAAATCTGATAATTCCAGTGAGTAGAACTGTTCCCCTGAGCCCTTTATAAAGAAATAAAAAGGCTCTCCTTCTCTCTGCTTCTCTTTGAGTACAAGCACTTTACCCTCTTGGATTCCCTGCAGGCTCCTCATACTGCTAAAATTGAAACATCAAGATGTCTGAGGCAGCAGGAATTACCATCAGTGTTTTGACACCTGGAGGTACAATTTCTATTAGCTTTTATATAAAAACAACACCAGTTTTGCCAACAGAGTTCTCGTTAAATAATGCATGAAGACCCCGGCTCCTGACAGTAGATATTTTTCTTTCACTTTCCTGGACTCTTGGCTAATGGCTTAATTTTTGTGACCGTTGGGGGGAAAAGGATACACAGCAGAATGTATATATATACATTCCCCCTGTATTCTGCACTGGTGAGGCCTCGAGTACTGTGTTCAGTTTTGGGCCCCTCACTTCAAGAAGGAAGTTGAGGTGCTGGAGCGTGTCCAGAGAAGGGCAACGAGGATGGTGAAGGGTCTGGAGAACAGGCCCTACGAGGAGGCTGAGGGAGCTGGGG
>VXBZ01006134.1:315644-325968 GCA_013399135.1 Heliornis fulica
TAGGTTAATGGTTGGACTGGATGATCTTAGGGGTCATTTCCAGCCTTAAAAATTCTATGATTCTATGATTCTATGATTCTATACGGGGACACACACGTGCTTCACCCCTGGGCACAGCGTCAATTACTCCATCCACTAATTAACATGGAGAGACAGGAGAGCGCAGTGTAAGGCTGGCTTGTTGAGAAGGCTTGGATTGTTTTTCATTTTGGAAGTGGAAGACCCTTTTCCCAAGACCCTGAGTAAATAAACCTGCCTTGTGTGTAACAGGAGAGACGACCCCAGGAGTCTCCGCGCGGCCTAGGACGGCGATGAGCGCTGGGTCACCGGGAAGGCGACGGAAGTAACGACGGGCGTGTCGGCGTAGACGCCGCTTGGCGTCAAGCATATGCTCTGCGCTCGCGCTCGGGGGGAGTGAAGCGCGACAGAAGGGCACAGCATGTGGATGTGACTGCTAATAGTGAGAATCAAAGTACAGTTTTGACATTTCTAACCTAATAAGTGGTGCTGCCTGTGAGAGCCTGCTTATTTTCCTTTTCACCACGAGATGCTTTGACAGAGAAGTAAAGTCCCATTTTGACATTTCTGTCATTTTAACTAAAGAGAGAGATTACAGTAAATTGGATTAAGTGAAAATCTTCTTCAGATGTTTGTGGTTTGGGCTGATTTATGGATAGATGTCACTTGAACGTCATTCTGCATTTTTTTTTAAGCATCTGTTTGATGGTTGCTCTAATGCTGTTGCTGCTAATAGTCCATGCAGAGGGGGAAGGCTGGGCAAGAAGCAGCCACCCGTGACACATCTAATGCTGGTGTGTGGCACGGGGACAGCAACACGCTGTCCTCCTCGTGTTCCCAGCCACATGGTGCCAGATTCTGTATCGGCTGCTTGGCTCTCACTTGAGTTCCTGTTATTAAACTTACATTATCTTCTCCTTAGAGACATTTAAATAGGCTTTTCTGAGGTGTTTTCCCATCCTGCAGAGAGATGCTTCAGCGTGCACATCCGTATTGTGCTCTTGGGAGATCCTGTGTTGTCTGGTCCCCTGTGACCAGCAAAGTCACGCTTGGTTTTACTCGTGTAGAGCTTCAGTGTTGGCTGCCACACACAGGACCCTTTGCTCCCAACATGTGACTCTTCAGGAACCAAAAGACTCTCAAAGCACGTGCTGGCTCATCAGCACAGCAACAGCATGTGAGAATACTATGACTGTGTACTGATACTTCCAAAAGATTGTGCTGAAAGCACTTGTATTAAATGAACAGCGTGAGACTTCAGTATAGATGTGCTTCGTGGCTTCCTCTGCCTAAGCTATCTAGAAGCTGCTGGTGCCATTTGGAAAGCTGCATAATCTCTTGTGGGTGATGATGTAATCAGCACTGTAATCAAATCTGCCAGTGATGTCACTGATGGAGTAGCCCCCCCGTTGCCTGGTGCAGTGATTAGTTGGATCCCATTGAAGTCTTTGTGTGAATAGTGATGGGAAACTGGGAAGTCCACGTCCTTAAGTTGTTTGCTTATATAGGCTTTAATTTCCAGCCACATTTTGGAAAATACTTCAGATCCAGCCTCAGCACCACTGACTGGGTCTAGGTGTAGATTCTCATGGATTTTGGTTGTAGCCTCTGAAAGTTAATTTAACAGCTTAGTGTTGATTTCAAGTTCTGTACCTACACCAGGAGGTGTAGGGTAGTTGTCTGCCAGCTCAGTTCCTGGAGCTGCCCCTGCTCTGTGCCAGGCAAAAGCAGTGCTGGCCCAAGAGCCCGTTGGATGCCTCTGTGCATTTACACAGCCCTGAGGTAGGAGGGTGCTGCCCAGGTCTGTGATACAGGTGCAGAGATGTACCCTTGGAAGCAGAGAACATCACATCCCTGTTTCTAGGGGTCAGTCAGCTGGTGATGCTTTGCATCTCTGTGCCAGCATCTCAGCACTGCCTGGGTTTTCCTGTGCCACTGTTGACACCAGGGGTGCAGTGGTTGGTTTGCTGCTCCTGTGCCCCCTCACCCCCACCCCCAGCTCTGTGGGGCGCCTCGTCGTCGTGGTTATAAGGTTTTTGCCACACAGGCGTTTTGTGCCTTACTCAGAGTGCAATCCTTAAAATACTTTCCCTATTATTTTCCTTGATACAATTATTAGTGGAAGATCACACCATGAGGGAAGATGAATTTGTAATCCTGCTTAGTGGCTGATCTTATCCCGAGTAGCTCTCGTTGCATAAGGGCCAGTGACCTGAAATCATCTTTTCAAGCCAGTGGACAGGATGCCTTTCCTTTCTCACCGGTGTGCACATGGGTGTGATGCAGACCTTCAGCATTTGGTGGTTTTGCTTTGAAATCTGAAAAGCCCCTTATAACTCACCCTTGGGTTGGAGTTCCAGAGAACAGTGGTGCTTCAGGAGGTGGTTATTTTAACTCATCACTTTGGGCATTAAACAGACTTCACTGTGTCTTTGGCAGCTTGGCTTGTTTTTGGAAGTGCTAAGAAATGCATCCAGGGATTACCTGGCAGAAATGTTGAGGAACAGGATGATCACAACCTGTCCTAGGGAGGTTTATGGGGGAGCCTGGGGTGGGAGCTGTGAAGGATGGCTCAGGTGCTGTGGAAGGGCTCTGCTCCATCCCTTAGTATCATGCTCCCACGGCTGGATGCCGGCAGAGAGGGCAGGTGGGGGAGCAGGAGGGGAAGAGCTGCTGCTGTGAGCAATGAAGAATCAAAAACATCTGCTCCAGCTGCGTGCCTCTGTGCTTATTGTTTTTAACTTCTCTCTGTAGAGCAAATGAGGAACTGGCGGCGCATTTCTTGGCACAGGTCTGGTCTTGTTGGACTGGGAGATATTTCCCTTCCTGTTCACTTGGCCCTTTCCATTCCCATCCTTCCCAGACATGTAGCAGCCCCAGGTTGAGCTTAGGTGAGACATCTGGTCTCCTCACTGGGGACAGTGGTGAGAATACACTTGTTCACTTCCTCCCCCATCCCCTGAGAAATGCTGCGTTAAATCACTTGGCATTAAGAGCTCCATCAGAGGATGTGTGGCTCCTCCTGTCACCTGGCCTGTCTGAGCTCCACTGTGTGTGCAGCCAAAGAGTGAGGATGGGAATTGCTGCCTCCAAGCATCAGCTCCTCTTTGGGTCAGTGGAGCAAGCTCTGCTTCCCATCACAGCTCAGACTGGGGTGTGCGGTTCCTCGAGTCCTCAGTGCTCCAGGCTGGGGCTCTGGGTGTGTGACTGGTGCTGGATACAGCCTCAGGCTGCTCAGGAGCTCCATCCAAGCAGGTGGATGCTGCTTCTCCTCACAGTGACTTCCAGGGGGATGGGAGCATCCCACCTGCAGTGGGATGCTCCCATCCCCCTGGAAGTCACTGCAGTGAGCTCCCATCCCCCTGGAAGTCACTGCTGACACTCAGGTTTGCTGGCAAGGGAGGTTCCCCATGGTTTCCTGAAGGTGATATCCTGGAGGCTGGCAGTGGGGAGGGAAGAGGAGGGCTTGTTCTCTTTGCTGTGGGTGAATCAGTGGTGTCTGTGATGGATTCTCACTGCGACAGGCTCTAAATGGGAACTCTCGGGGGAAATTAGCCTGCAGCTTCTGACTTTATTAAATATTCTCCAGTGCCATCCCAGAGGACCACTTCTTAATGTTCTGCAATGTTGCATCTGTATTTTTAACATCACCTATGTGAAGTGTGACCGTGTATAGCCTATATTTACATTAATGTCTACGTACAAATAGGCAAGGAATGATAGATGGGGTGTTCTGTTCTTCAGGCTGTAACACAATGGTGTCTCGCAGGGAGGTGTGAGGAACTCAGCGGTGATATTGCAGATTATTATGAAGTCAGCTAGCTCACTGAGAGCTCTGGCTTCAGATGACTGATTTAGACATTTAATAAAACACCTATTTGGTGATTGATTAAGCTTTTATAAACTATTTGTAACTTTTAAAACGTGACCTGATGTAGCTCAACTAGCTAATAAAATACACTGCAGACCTGTAATGCCGGTTAGGTTGACAGAAGTGATATTTTTGGCCTTTTATGTGTTGAAGTTTTGAAGCCCCTAGTTACAGATCATTCCAGGTGTGTTTCAAGGCACAGACATACAACCTGTTCCCTTAATGTGACCTGTGGGGCTGCTCTGGTTGTGGCATTTACCTTGTGGGTCTCCTGTTTGCTGACAGACCCTGTTTGCTTTGGCGTTTTGGGTCTGTGTGATCAGTTATCACCTGATACCAGCATTGAGCACCCTGGGAGAATGATCTCTGCCTGCTTGTGATGAGGAGAGAGCCTGGATCTGGGAACCAGCAAGTGATGCTCTTGCTTCTGTGTGGTGTCTGTGGATGCTGGCCTTGGGAGCGGCTCTGACAGAGTTTCTGCTGACGCAGAGCAGAGCCCTGGTGATGCTGGTGGCTGCTAACACAGATCCCAGCCAGGGCAGGTGGGCTCCTGCAATTCTCTCTACAGCCCTGTCTGCTCTGTGTGAAACATTGCAAGTGGGGAGAGGGAAGTGGGCTTGGTTGGAGGAGTGTGGTGCCAGATTTGAGTTTAGTTAGAGGCTGTGGTGAGGGGTGGGGAGAGGGAGGAGGCTGCCATGAGGGAGGAGAGGCACAGGTGAAGCTCAGTGTCCTGCTTAGTATCTTGAAATGTGGTGTTTTCCTGGTTTTTCATAGGATCACAGAATGCTTTGGGTTGGAAGGGATCTGAAAGGTCACCTAGTTCCACCCCCTACCATGGGCAGGGACACCTTCTGCTAGACCAGGTTGCTGAAACCCTCATCCAACCTGGCTTTACCTTTATTTAACCAGGTTCCAACATCTAAAGGCAAAATCTGCATGCAAAATTAAAGGGGACTTCCCCCTGCCCCCAATCTGCCTCCTTTGTCCTTGTATAGAAGTATTTTTTTTTTCAGTGAACTGCTTGACTTTGCATTTGCTCAGGCTGTGCAGAGCTGGCTGTGGGGATGAGCTGTGTAATGGGGTGTCTGAATTGCAGCAGGAACCCTGCTCCAGTTAGAGCAGACCTGATTTAAAAGCAGAGCCAGTCAAACCAGAAATTAAAACTGCTTTATGTCTGACTGATAGCACTTCTGTTGAGGTCAGTGACTGCTGCTGAGGGATGCTGGAGTGGATGATGAGTAAAACCTCTCAAGTGCAGGCTGTGATGGATGTCCCCGGCGCTCGGCGTTTCTCACCGTGCCGTGGGAAGTAGGTGAAGCTTTGGCAAGGAGGAGCTGTTGGCCTCATGTCCCAGCTTTTAATCCATCCCTGCTCCTGCATAGCTGGAGATTTTCTGCTGTGTGTGCTTAAATGATCTGCCTTGGTGAGTGGTGTGTTCAGAGGTGGTGGAGAGCTTTCCCTTCGGAGTCTGGGCTGGTAGGACTCGGTAATGCTGTGAGCGAGCCCGTGGGGATTCGCGGGATGTGGGGACTTGCTTCATTGGGGGCTGATGGAAGAACAAAGCTGGGAAGGCTTTTTCAGGCTGGGGCTGGGGAAGCAAGAAAATGATTTTCAGGGAAGGTTGCAGTTTATGTTTATCTTTCTGTGTTGTCAAACAGTTCAGTGTTTGCTTGTTTACCTCTAGCACCTGCCTGCAATATTTATTGGCTTGGTTCTGGAGATTTCCTACTTACTGTGGGTAGTGCAAGGAGGAGGGGTTGGCTCTGGTGGTCTGCACCCTGTTTGGATCCCAGCCAGCTGTTTTGCAGCTGTGAGACCCCAGGGACTTATATTGTGTGTGTCCCAGCTCAGCACTAGGCTGGGCAGGGGGTGGAGGTACCCTGCTGTCCTGCCACCCCCTCCAAGGGGACATGGGTGGGTGTTGTGGTTGAGTTCCAGGTGCCTCTCTGGGACATGGAGGTATGGCAAAGAAAGCCAAAGCTTATTTACTCTTTCTGATTGCTTAAATGCTTGGAGTTTTTTGTTGTTTGGGTTTTTTTTGTTTTTGTTTTTTTTCCTTGATTTTTCTTTGTCTGCAAAGTGTGTAACTCTAACCTAGAGCTCGGAAATAAACCGTGGTAGATGCTGATGGATTTGGAGGGGGGAAGCAGTGAATTCCCCTCTGGGCAAGAGTTTACCATTCGAGCCTTGACCTTGTTAAAACATGTTAACTCAATAAAAGCCGGAGTATTTAAAGACAAGTGACTTCTTCCTGCCTTGAGGGGCATAATTAAGCCATTCCACACCCCTTAAACCAGAGCTGTGGGAGGAGGAGGGCTAAGGAGCTCCCTATCCTGCCTCAGTGAGCAGCCTTCAACCGGGGTCATCTCCATCGTGGTGGGCAGCACCCATGGGTGGCAGGCAGCACCCAAGGGCTGCGTGGAGCTGCTGCTGGGAGGCACTGGGAGACCCTGGCAGTGATTGCATAGGAAACCCACAATTTCCCAACTGTTGGGAGGGTGATATTGCTCCTTTCACAGGCTGAGCAGTTCTTGCATCAGTTGAAATTGTGGTCAAGTGCTTTGTATTAAAGCAGACTGAATTTCCTGGGTAAAAACGCAACAGAGCTTCTAGGGGAAGAAGGGGGGAACTAGAGACTGTTATGTTGATCCATAAAAAACTCCTCTACAGCCTAAAGTGGAGGAGTTATCCCTTTTCTCAGGGTATTCCTGTATCAATGCCTGCAGGATGGATATTGATACGAACAGACATGTTAATGTCTCCAAAAGCACCTTCACCCCTTAATTTACTGTAGGATTTTCAGGGGAAATAGAGAAACTAGCTGTGTACAGAAAGCAGCATGTTTATGCCTACTGAGCCATAATCGGTATCCATGGGTGTGAATCCTTCTGGAATTGCATCTCAAAAGCTCAACAAACAAGGAATTCCCCATCCCACCCAAACCCAAGGAACATGCACACGCTACTCAGCTGCGCAGGGGACTAATCTCTGCTGTTATTGACTTGTGGCTATGTAAAAAACATCATACTTCATCTTTTAAATGTTTTTCCTGGACTCTTCAGGTCTGTGCTGTCTTCTCCCTGGGAGAAGTGTGTTTTCCAGGGGCTGTGCTTGGCAGGAGGCTTGTGCTCCTGCAAGAGGATGGTCTGCGTAGTCACAGCATCTGAGTGGAGTCACGTTTGGACAACTGCTTGGGACACCTTACCTGCCACCCAGGACCAATTTTGTCAGCCTGTGGCAGGGGTTGAGTGGGGTATGAAGAGCCAGGGCAAGGTGGCTTGGTTGGATCTGTGAGCTCTGGGGGGCTTGTGGGGCTCCCACGGAGCAGCAGGAAGAGCTGTCTCTGTTCCTCCTTACAGTCCTCACGGGCACCACAGCTGGTTTTTAGCAAAACTCACCAGTGCTGGCTACTCCCCTTAAAGTACCAGAGCTGTTAACTGCACTTGTTTCATGGCAGCTTGGATGCCCAGATAGAGCTGATGGCGATTTGGGGACCATAATCCTCTTGGCTGTCCGTGTGCAAGCTGTCCTATGTCAACTTGATACCAAGGGAACCTTGTTCCCTTTGCAGGGACAGTTTCAGGTGCCATGTCCTGTCTTGCTGTGGGTAACCAGAGTTCATCTTAATTTATATCTGAGGTTAAAGTTATAAGCTTAATGCATGGAGGTGCTGGGAAATGCCCTGCAGTACTCCTAGATGGACTCTGCAAAGATGATTATGCTGTAATTTTTTCCCATAGCTCCACCAAAGCACTATTTGACCTTAGGACTTGGACTCTGCTGTTCCCTCAGCTAGCATGCCAGGTGCTTTCCTCCAGACCAGGTTTGTCCAAGTTAAATGGTTCTGTTAGAGCTTCTGCCTGCCCAGGAGAGGTGCTTCCCAGCTCGTGGGGATTACCTTGTGTCAGACTTTCCTCATGGGTGGTGGGGTTTTTTTCTGCTGTGTGGTTGAAGGGTTGGAAGGTGAGGAACCAGCTGAAAGCTCAGCCCCAGGGCAGGTGAGTGTAGGGTGATGGGTAGGTACCTGCATAGGGAGTCAACTTGGGAACAGTCTGATATTAGCAGCTGAGGGCTGGTTTTTTTTTTAGTAGTAATAATTATTAATAAATAGCTTTGAGTTCACAAATTGCAAAGCAAGGGGACAGAAATAGCATTTTGCCAGGAAACCAGGCAAAGCTTTTCCTGTCCCTCTGGTACGTTGGTGTAGGGACATCAGAGGCTTCCAACCCTGACTTACTGGCACCCATTGCTTCCCCATGGAGGAGCAGACCCTTCAAGATGTGTCTTGTCTCTTGTAGCATGAATTTCAATCACCTTTCAAAGATTCCTTCAGATTAGTCTGCAGGCTCCCAGAAGCCTGTAAAGAACATGGAGGACATGGACTAAGGGTGGACTTGGTGGCTGTAGGTTAATGGTTCGACTGGATGATCTTAGGGGTCATTTCCAGCCTTAAAAATTCTATGATTCTCTGAACTGGCTGGAAACCATTATTCCCAGCCCAGGAAAGGCAAATTACCAAGGGTATGGCCAGGGTGCAGTCTGAGAACTATTGTGACTCCTGATCTGCTGGGGATGGGCAGCTCATTGCCAACAGGACTGAGCTTGGCAGGGAAGCCCTGGAATCCCATTTGCCAGCTTGTGTGGGTTCAGTTCCTAAACACACCAGGAATCCCCATCTGCTTTGTTAGTCTGGCTGTAGAAACACCCCAAACCTCAGCTTCTGCCAAGGGCCTCTTGCCTTTGAGGGGCGTTGGAAGGAGCTGGAGCTGTGCAAGGCCCCTTCTTTTTAGGGTAGGGCTCTCATAGGGAGGCAGGGGGGTGAAACACCCCCCTTGCATCACACTTAGGTGCTAGGGCTGTTGGTTTCTGTGTGGGGGTACTTGATGGAGGAGGTGTGGGGGGGATGTTGTCTCCTTTACCACAAGTTGTGCAGCATTCTGTGAGGTGCTGCACGTTGTATGCAAATTTTTTTTGGTGTCTCTCTAGAGAGACTTTGACTTTCTGTCTAGAAGCTATTAATTACCTCGACAAGAAAAACAGAACGTACCCAATTTATGGCTCCTACCGCTTAGACCTGTCTCTCCAGCTGATCTGCCAGGAGCTAATGAGCAGCTCCTTTCCCTGGGCCACCAGCGAGCTTGAACTTCTCCTCGGTTTTCCTGGGGAGAAATGAAAGCAGCAGCAATGCACAAGGAACAAATGGCTGGAATTCGGTTATTAACCTGGGCTGCAAATTGACTCTATCTGCTAGTAATTACCCCGGGGGATGTTAGAAGAAAGGGCCGGTGGAGGGTTCAGAGCTGGTATTTGACGGGCAATCACAGGCAATTGAGTTGGCATTACTTAAGTTCCCATCCAGTCTGAGGTGCTGGGTGAGTATAGTGGCTGTGTTGCAAACCTGGGGTAAAACAGGTTAGTTTAAACCAGCTCCTGTCCCAAATGACTCCCTTCTATACTGATGTTTTATGGCACAGCTGTACAGCATCTCATATATTTTTGAGTACCTTAGTTTACAGGTCATTTAATTTATTTGCAGGCTTTGTTTCGGTTCCCTGGGGTAATCTCGTTCCTTTGCACGTGTCTTCCTATGGAGGCATTAAATTGTGTGGTTTGTCACAATAGTTGAGCTTTTCTGCTGGCAGTCGGTGCTCTTCAAAGATCCTTGTGTGAAGTTTAGACTCCTGAATCATTAGAGGATCATGAAAGAAAAGGAATAATTTAGAAGGCGAAGATGTTTTGTCGTCTTTTGAAATTGGGAACGTGCGAGAGGAGAAAATGTTTAGCAGTACAATCTGCCTCAAAGAACTTATCTTAGGAACTCCAGAAAATGAATTTCCAGTCTTTATTCAGGATGTAAATAATCGAAAATGTCACTCCTGAGCTGAGTAATTTGTTCAACAAAAGGATCTCGAGGAGATGACTCCCCTCGCTTTCATGAACGTGCCCGAGACATCAGAGGACCTGTCTCTGCAGCAGCATCAGCTGAAGGGTTTGAAAATCAAATGAGCAGCGTGAGCTGTGCAAAATAAATAAATAAACCTTGCAGGTGCTTTGTCACCTCCCTTGCATTTTAAAAGCCTTGTTTGTTTGTGTAGTCTGGGCTTTGGCTTAGCTGGTGGGAGCTGGGACCCGGTGTGATGCTGTTGTGATGGGTGTTAAGGTGCTGTTGAACATACTTGGGAGCGTGGCCGAGCTAGTGTAGGGTTACTCCATCGTGGGGTTACTCCATCGTGGGGTTACTCCATCATGGGGTTACTCCATCATCACTGCACCTTGGCAAGGGACTGCACTGTTTTCTTTTGATTTAAAATCACTTGTGTGTGTTTATTAAGCTGAGATTAGTACAGCATAACAGCTACAGTATTTAAGCTCATGTTTAATTTAGGAGGCGAGAAGGCAGCTGAAGTGGAGATGGTGTGTGTGGGGAGGGGACTG
>VXBZ01006134.1:326002-371338 GCA_013399135.1 Heliornis fulica
AAGGGGTGTGGGGGGGAGGGGACTGGGGTGTAAATGGGGTTTGGGGGAGACAGGCTGGGGTGTGAATGGAGTTTGGGGGAGATGGGCTGGGTTGTGAATGGAGTTTGGGGGACAGTGGGCTGGCTGTGTTTGCCCCACATCCCAGGCAGACGTGGCAGCACAGAACAAGTGCTGCAGTGTTTGGGGCTGCCAGACAAGAGTTTATTTCAGCATCTGGAGCTTTGGGCTGGGCATTTCCAGCATTATTTGTCTGTCCCAGGGGTTTTACTAGTTAATTCTGCTGGTTTGCTTACCTGTCTCCTCTTTGGCTGCCTAATCTCTGCTCTGGATTTGACTGTCACTCCTCTAGTTCCTGCCCTGTTCCCCTTTGCAGTCCCACTGCCTGGGTGGTTTTGTGTTTGGGTTTGGTTTGTTTTTTTAATTTCCTCTCCAGGCATTTCCATTTGTCTTTGCAGATCATCTTCAACAAAGACCTTGCGTGGTCTAATTTGCCTTCTATTTCCAGCTTACACTTAAAATAACTTCTGCTTCATGAATGGCCTGTGCATGGATCCAAATCCCTCCCCTACCCTCCTTATCTTGTAGTGTGTGTTTCTTTTTCGCTGTTCCTTGTCAGTGTCTTTAATTCCTTGGACTGTCCCTTTGGGCCACTTACCCTGCAGCTGCCAGGCAGTAGCTGTGGGTTGTGTGTGTCCCTGTGTCCCATCAGAGCAGCGTGGGAGTGGGTTTGCAGGGCTGTGGGTGCTCTGGAGTGGGAGCAGCGATGCTGTTGTGTAACAGAAGCAACGCTGCCATCACGTCATCGCATACCTGCTGATGAGCTCCATGTCCAGGTGATCCACAGGTTGTCTCTGTGCTTTTGCATTCTTCAACTACCAAAACCAAGAAGTGCTTAAGGGAGGTGTGTTGGTTTGTTTGGGGGGGTTATTTTTTTTTATTAGGAGCAGAAAATCTGACAATGGGAATAAGGAAAGAGCCAGGACTTGAGAAGCAGAATCCCAGGCCAGCCGTGCTGGTCCAGAGCTGCTTCTGGAGCCATGGCCAGGCTGGCACTTGGTGTGCAGCTTGTGCATTTTTATAAGGTGACATCCCTGCAGCTGGGAGTGACAGCCGAGCTGCCCTGTGAGAAGTGGGTCTGTCCTGTCCATTTAAGCACCCCTGTGTCCCTCTGAGACCTGTCACAAGGTCACCTGCATCCTCATTGCCGAGATCTGGGAGGCACTTGAGTCCACTGCAAGTGCTCATCAGACAAGGGGTGTCTGTGGTGGGACAGAGGGGACACCTCCCAGTAATGTAATATTGTTTCATGGGGCAGATGAGACACGTGCCCCAAGTAACCAGGTTATGTGGCCACAAGTTGGGGTCTGAACAAGGGTGGTGGCAGCACACAGCACCCACTCACCTCTGCCAGAAGCATCAGTTCAGTGTCGTGTCGCTGCAGCCGGTATGGCAAACCTGCCTTCCCAAACACAGCCAGGAGCAGGGCTGGCAAAATCCAACCCTCTGACCTTGCTCCACAGCTGCAGTGCCAAGATCTGCACACAAATGCTGGCAAAGGTTATCTGGGGCAGAGCTCAACCTGGGTCCCGTGCCCAAAATAGCTTGGAAAGATTGAAAAGGAGGAACAAGTGGCAAATCCTGTTTTGCTGCTTTGGGCAGTGATAGGAGCAGGGCAGACAAGTCACCTTTCATCCCGGGTCAGGACTGGTTCTGTGTGAAGCCGTGCCAAGGTGGGAGAGCTGGTGCAGCCTGGAGGTTTGTGGCAAAGAGGCGGCAAACCTGGATGAGAGACTTGAGCTCCTGAGCTTCTGCCATCCCCTCTGTGGCCTTAGGGGCCCGTTGTACCTTCTTACAGGGGTAATATCCTGCCCTGGGCAGCTCTGTGGTGGTGATGCAATGTCCCTGCTTTCCACAGATCTGCTGTTGTAATTGCTTGTGCATCCGCACCGTCAGTCAGGCTGGAGATTAATCCAGTTGGAAAGACATCTGGCCAGGAGAGCAGGGGGAGGAGGAGGAGGGCTGCACTTCAGGGTGAGCTGGGCAACAGGGCAAGAGCTGCTTGAGGTCCCCCTGTTTGGGGGACACATGAGGAACTGGGGTGCCTGCTGCCAGCCCAGCTTTGCTTTTGTACTCTTCTAAAGCAAGAAAAACATCCTTTTTACACCAGCTCCAAGCCATGACCCCTGGGGCTCGATGCCAGGGCGCTCGGGATGGGCCTGATCTTTCCTGTTGACCCTGTGCTGCTATTTTAATTTCAAACCTCTGTACCCTGCTATGATTGAGTGCTACAGACAGACATGGTTGTCTTTGTTATTCTGAATAGGGCCCTAAATTTATGGCAGACGTCTGGCTTCCCTGTTGAAAGGGCTCAATAGATACAGTACATACAAATATTTGTGTATAACGTCAGCTGTCTTCCAAGGAAATTTCATGCACATATTGATTAGACAAGTCCATTACTGCTACATTGTGGTGCATTTCTTAGCAACCTCTCTCAGTTTCATCACATTGTAATTATTTTATGCTTCCACTAGTCCTGTAGGGCAAGTGTGGGTACTTTTCTGAGTGGTTTTTAGGTCTGGTTTTGATCTAGAGCTCTGTGGCACATCGCTGCCGTTACCGGCTGAGGGACGGCTGCCGACAGGTCACCGTGATGGGTTGGTTGGTCTCTTGGAGGTGATTGTAACACCTCAGTATTAATTAAACATCATAAACAAAGGCCTACTTTAGTTTCAAAATACATGAGTTGCCTGGAGGATCTCTCCCTTCTTTTTGAGTGTTTGGGGAGGGAAATTGTGTGTGAAACATCTGAGTAAAGAAGACTTGTTAGTTTTTTTCCAAAAACTCACATATTTTCATGTTTGCAACTAAACATTAGCTTTGCTGTCAATATTTTCTGGTTAAATATGCCCTGGTGAGCACAGACAAGTCAAATGCTGCTAGTGGAGTATGGTGCTACTAGTCCTTGGTTTTTAGTAAGGTCTTTTGCAGTCATTCTGTGGGCTACCCCCTAACGTCTTCTGCAGACCATCCATAGTCTGTAGACCACAAGTTGAGTAACGTTACTCTGGACTTAAGAAACGAAGTATTCTGTTAATCCTATTTCAGCACCTCCTCTCTTAAAGAGGAAAAATAAAGGGTTTATTTTGAGCTTGAGCAGTGTGTGTTCCTTGGGATCATTAAGGCTCTTATGAGGATGGATAAACTGGTATTTTCCATGAGCTGGGAGTGTCTGGTCTCACCACTCAGACAGATGAACTGAGCCGTGGGGCAATTAGAGCAGCTCACTCACGCTTAACACGGTGTCGGCAGCAAGTCGGGGACCTCTGTCCTGCTCTGCCCGAGGAGCGTGGAGCCCAGTGGGAGGGTTGCCTCTAACCTTGAAGAGCAGCAGGTATATGCAGTGATGTTAATTACACTTTTTTGCAACTCAAATTAATTGCAGAGCCTTATTTTAGACTCGCAGGGTTTTGGCCTGGCCCTGTGTGGTCTCGCAGGCCGACTCCAGCTGCAGAGTCCCTCGTGCTGCAGTGGTGGCAGCCAACCTGTAGATCACTGCTGGGTGTCGTGGGCTGGTCTATGCCCATGGTGTGGGCAGGGGACACGTCTGTGTGGTCTGATGCTGTCCCCCCTGTTAGCACGGGCCATGCCCAAGGTGGCATTTGCTGTGGGAGCTGGTGGGTGTGTGGGCAGAGCTTCTGCAAGCAGGGGCTTGCAGAGTGCTCCCATGGTGTAAATCAGGGAGAACTGGTGATGGGGAATGGGTTTAGGCAGTAAATGGCACATGAGGCAGAGGAGCAGGGTGGTGCCTTGAAGGGGGAGCAGGGGGGAGTTTTTGATGGCTTCAGCAGTGGAACAGGATCCCAGGGGTCTCTCAGGTGGAAATAAATGGTGCAGGAGTGTCCGTGGGCTCTTGCTTCCTCCCCAAGCCTGTGCTGAGGTTGCTGGGAACCTCCAGCTTTCTCCTGTTCCTAATCAGAGGCTGTAAATCTCCTTGTACCTAGTGCTGTAATGGCTAACACAGGTCTGGATAGAACAGTCTGACAGAGACTCTAACGGGGGGTGGGGGTGGGAAATACTTTTCCTGTGAGACAATGTCTGTTCCTCATCAAAATCAGTTGAGGAGAGGAGGAACCAAACAGTTCGATCTGAAGATTTAAAGAGCCTGGCTGCACTATTCCTTTTCTATTCCCATTAATCTGCCCCTATTGTTTGTGCTTCTCTAATCTTAAAGATAATTAATGAAGGGTTGCTAATGAGGAGGCACCCCAGTATATTTTCTGGGGATAGCTGGCCAAGCAGTGTTCCAGCTGTACCCAGCTATGAACTGGCACCAGTACATCCCCAGTGAGATGTGACACTCCCAGTTTGTTCCACAGTGGGAGCACCCCTACTGGCTGTGGACCCTCCTCTGCACAGAGTGGTGCTGTGCTGGGCACCTGGCAGCAGCCCTGTTCTTTCCACCCAGAGCTGAAAAATGGGATCCAGTGCAATGGCATCTGTGGAGCTGCCCCAGTGCTTTGGTGACCTCACCTGGCTCCAGTCCCTGGTCCAGCTGCCGTGGAGGGCATCCAGGGCCTTTGACTTGGGCTGAGATCTTGCTGGCGACCTGCTGCTCTGTGCTTTGAGGATGTGCAAGTCCATGCTGGGCTTCTTGTTGAGGCAGAGGTAGTTTGCTGCCCTTGGTAGGGATGGTGGTCCTGCTGGCAGCACAGCTTGCAGGCAGCGTGCCTTGTTGGCCCCTTTAATTTTACCCCGTGTAAACTCTTCTACAGAGTAAAAAAATTTATTTTTCTGGCTGCACAGAAGCTTTTAAACTGGTTTAAAGCTTGACACCGCATGGCTTTGCACATGGTGCTGGTTTTAAAGCTGAACTTCTGATCTGAAGAGTTTAAAAAAAGAAAAATCATCCCGTTGCTTGTACTATAGACAGCTGCCGTGGCCGTGGTCTGGGCTGCCGGCTGAGCTTCCAGGGAAGCAGTTGGCTTGCTGAAAGCTGCCAAAGGCTCTGGGCCCCCCCAGCTTGGAGGATGGGTGTATATATATATATATATATATGTATATGTGTGTGTGTGTATATTTTTTTATTTTTTACATGTGCTAATTAACTCTTAGATGGCTGCAAGCCAAGATGCACAAGTTCAAATCCATTATTACTGAGACGGGCTGCCCAGAGAGGTTGTGGAGTTTCCTCTGGAGACATTAAAGACCAATCTGGACATGTTCCTCTGTGATTTGGTCTAGATGATCCTGCTTGGGTGGGGTGTTGGATTAGATGATCTTTGGGGGTCCCTTCCAACTCCTAACAATCTTTGATTCTGTGATTAGGAAAGTACCTTAAACTTCCTTAGATCCCAACGAGCTTTTGGAGCTGTGGAGCATTACACACACATCCTTGGCAGTTGCAGGGGGTTTTGCCACTGTAGAAGCACGTGTGGGCTGCAGGAGAGCTGGGAGGGGGGTGGTGTGTCCCTGGAGGGGGAGTGGAGCAGATGCCCCACCACATGTTCCCCCAGGTTTGGGTGGGAATTGAAACCGCGTCCAGTCGGAAGCGTGAGGGGCAGTGGGGTAGTCATACTGGAAGTATAAACACGTTTCAGCTACTTTCTGGATGTCTCTGAATTCCCCTGGGTGCTCAGGGACTTTCCTGCTCGCACTGAGCACGCTGAGCTCCTGCCAGGGGATGCTTTCCCCATCGGGGAGGGGGGCAGGCTGTTCCTGGAGCTTCCTGGGACCTGGCTGGCAGGTAAAGTGTCCCGGGGCTCTGTGGCCAAGGGGATCCCAGTTCCTGTGCAGTAGTGAGCCAAAAGCCAGAGGGTACCTGGATATCCCTCCTCTCCCTGCCCTGAGAGCCCAGCATTGCTGTGTGTTACCCCTGTGTAACTCCACAAAATACCTTTCCCCGACGCTGACCCTTGGTGGGGGTGTGGAGGTGCCTCTTGGTGTCCGTCACCCGCAGCCCGTCCCAGGAATTTGCTGAAAGCCGGTGTCTTTATTCAACTTGGTGCCTCACGAGGGGCCTCCACTTCCCTCCTGCGCTGCTGCCCCGGTTGCTGTCCCCAGCCTGCCGGGGACCGTTGCCTTGGTTTGGTTTCATTCCTGGCTGCTGAGCTGTGTGTGGATGCCGGCAAACCAGCGAGGAGCTCCTGTGCCTGCCTGCAGCAGATAGCAAGCGGTTTAGCAGCACGGGCTGATCTGTGGTCTGGGGGGGATACTCACACACACAAAGAAATACTTCCCCTTTTTAGAAAAACTTTTGGTTTTCTTGCTTTTTTCCCCTTTCCCATCCCCTTTTTGGTTTTGCTACGCAGTGTCTGTTGCTTCAGTTGAAGTTGCGTTGAAGCTGGGAGAGGCTGACAGGGGGGTTGGTGAGCTGGAAGCCGCCTCTGCTGCTCCTGGTGTGCTGATGGGAGATCATATCACCAGAGAGCTTGGCTTAAATCTATATGTGACCCTTACCTCTGCCGGGAGAGTGATGGGTGAGTGTGCTCAGGGTTACTTGGGATGGAGAACAGGTCCTGGGGAATCATAGAATCATGGAATGATCACCTCTCTGACTCCTAGAGGTCATCCAGTCCAACCCCCCTGCAAGAGGCAGGGACACCCCCAACTAGATCAGGTTGCTCAGGGCCTCATCCAACCTGGCCTTGAACGTCTCCAGGGATGGGGCATCCACCCCCTCCCTGGGCAGCCTGTTCCAGTGCTCCACAACTCTCACAGGAAAGAACTTTTTTCTAATATCCAATCTAAACCTCCCTTCCTCTATTTTGAAACCATCACCCCTTGTCCTGTCACAACAGGCCCTACTGAACAGCCTCTTCCCATCTTTCTTGTAGGCCCCCTTGAGGTACTGGCAGACCACTAGAAGGTCTTCCTTGAGCAAGAAGGAGGGGAAGATCGGTCAGTATCGATCCTGGTAGCATCCTCTGAGCTGGGAATTAATGCTTTGTGTAACTAACAATTAATAGAAAAGTAGTAACTAATACACCTTAAACTGGCAGAGATGAGGGGCAGCTTTTAGGTGTTTGTTAGGTCCTCATTGAAATCCAGACAGAAAGCACGAGACTTAAAATCCTCTCCAGAAAAACCTACGTGAGGTATCTATAAAAATCAGCAATTTGTGCATCTCTCCTTGGGACCAAGGGGAGCATTCCCACTCTGTGGATTTTCCTGATTGTTAGGCTGTGAAGGGAATTACAATGTGTATTAAAGTAGGAGTTGGAAGTGTGTGTGTGTGTTGGGAACTTACCCTCAGGGCTCTGGTGTCTTCTCTGGCTCTTGATCCTGATCAGAAAGGCTGATGTAATATTTCTGTGGCACTGGGAGGTGTATGACATGCTGTAGTCCTGCATTTTAGTGTAGCCCCGTGGCTGGAGATGGCTGTTGGGGGGGTCGGTCCCTCCTGGCACAGATCAGGGCTTACCACACTCAGATGGCAGCGAAAATGGCCACAGCTGGGAAAGGAGGGTGCTGGAATCATAGAATTTTTAAGGCTGGAAATGACTCCTAAGATCATCCAGTCCAACCATTAACCTACCACCACCAAGTCTACCCTTAGACCATGAAACCAGGAAACGTGTGTACAGATGTGTGAGTGGGGAAAACAGGGGCTGAGAGGCACCATGTGCCTTTGGATCTCTTGTTGGAGCCTGTGGGGTTTTGGGAGCTATGTCACCCCCAAAATACCCATCTCTAAGAGACTTGGATTCGTAGGTCCCCAGACCTGGTCTTGCATGTCCTGGGAGAAGAAAGCTTTGTGGGGCAGTGGGTTGGGCTGGATTTGGGATGATCTTGTACGTGGAGTTCCCCAGTCTAGGAGCAAAACCTCGGCAGTGCTGTTTACCCAGAGGGAGGCGGGGCTGCAGAGAACTGCAAGGACAGTTTTGGGGCTCACCCAAGGCTTGACCCATCATCAGTCTCACAGGACCGCGCCTGTCTGACTCTCAACCTGTTGCTTTCCCCTTCGCTTTCAGTTGTTGCGTGACGTGGAAAGCACACGCAGAGATGAAGAGGAGCTCTTGGCTCTCCTAGTCCGTTGTCGGTGATTCGGAAGCGGTGACCGCCGTGCCTGCTCTTCCGCCATGTCTGGATCGACGCAGCCCGTGACGCAGAGCTGGCGTGCCGCCGAGCCGCGCTACCCTCCGCACGCCATGTCCTATCCGGTTCAGATTGCTCGACCGCATGCGGTAAGGCGACAGCTTTTCCTTCCCCACGTGCTGGCGGGGTGGGAGCTGCCTGCAGTGTCCCCGCTGCTGGGCTCAGGGGTTCAGCTGCTCTCGGATGTGGCTGTTACAGAGAAATCAGACCGTTTCCGTGCCTGTGGTACTGGATTTCATTGTTCCTCTCTCGTGGGATCCTCTTTTGTTTCTCCATACGGTGCTTTTGTCTGTGCTCTCCCTTTCCAGCCTCACTGGGGTGGTGGTGTGGGCTCTGTCTTGTTGTGAGCACAGGGGTTTGTCTTCCCAGCGACAGCACCCTTGGTTGGATGCAGAATTGTGGAACCCCTTGAGTTGGAAGAGACCTTTTAGATCATCAAGTCAAACCACAGACTAATTCACCCCTAGACCATGTCCCTCAGCACCTCATCTATTGGCCTTTTCAATCCCTCCAGGGATGAGGACTCCACCACTGCCCTGGGCAGCCTGTTCCAATGCCTGACATCCCTTTCAGGATGCCTTTTCAGGCAATTTAAAGCCACTTCCTCTCATCTTATTGCTTGTTACCCAACATGGGGATGGAGGGGAAGGGTGGTTGACCACCTGAGTTGAGCAAGAGCATGTGGCTTCCAGCCCTCTTCAGCTTGGCCTTTCCTTGGTGGGAAATTGGGAGTGGATGATCATCATCTCCTGCATGTGGGCTTACTGCTCCCAGTGATTCACACCCATGGAAGAGCTCTCTGGATCTCCAGGCAGATTGCTGGGGGTGATCTTGGCAGGAGACCTGCTGCCTCTGTTTCTGGGGTGTTTCTGGCTGCTGGTGGCACTCCTGGGGAGCCAGAAAAAAAGTGTCCCTCACCGTCTGCGCTCGCTCATCCTGGATGGTCAAATGTTTTAAGTTAAAGCCCTTAACAGAAAAAAACCCTCTCCTTAGTTGAACAGCTTTAGTGTGCTCAAGCTGCTTAAATGAATCTTATTAGGTGCTGGAGCGTGGCACACGCTGCTCCTTGGAGCTGCTCCGTGGTGGGTTACGGGGAGGTGGCCGGGAAGGTGCTTGTCACACAAGTTAGTGAGGAGACTCAGGGTTACATGTGACAGCGGCGGCTACTGAACAGCAACGTTCCTGCTGTGAAGATTTTAGGGTTTAATTTCAAAGAGTTGAAATACACAAAGTGAGAGTGAAGGGGTGAAATTACCTTGCCTGCCCTTGGTTGGGCTTCGGGCGTGAGGAGCAGAGCCGGAGCTTGGAAAGGCTTTGAAACAGAAATGTGAAGGAGGGCGCGGGACGGGGGTTTGGCTGCGTTAGCTGGCTCGTCTAGATCACTCGTGGCCTGTGTGCTTCTGCACAAAGAAGCTTTTCATCCAGGCTGAGAGACATGCTGACCTGGTTCGATTTATGGGAGTTTTGCTTCCATCAGTGCAAGTGTATTTATTCAGGAGGTGGGATGGAGCGAGAGTGTTTGTCTCAAAGAATATCCCAGTTCTCTTGTTATCAGAAACCTGAGCTGGCGGGAGGAGGATGGGACCAGGTGAGCAAGACCTGCAGATGTTGCACAGTCATGATTTAAAACCAAACCAGAGAAAACTCAATACCCAGCATGCAGGTGGATTTTAGAAGACTGCAGGAGGCTACTGGCCGTGGTGTATTGAATCCTTGTCTTCTACAAACCCTGGTTGCTCTCCCTTAATGTGGCAACAGCAGAATGAACCAGGAGGGACAAGTGATTGCAGGTCAGACAGAGCTCGGGATTTGTCCAACCTGCCCAGTGCTCCAGCTAGAGTGGATACTGGTTTTATTCTACCTTATTAACATTGGGAGAAGCTGCTGGCATTTGCTTCCAGAAGCTATTTTTACAGCCATGTGTAATCTTCCAAAGTTATGTGATACCTTTTAGGTATCTGGTTGCAGGAAGGGCTGGACTCGAGATTTATTTAGTTAGTTACTTGGGGGTGGTTTTCTTTTTTTTTTGTTTGTTTTTGGTGGAAAGCCTCAAGAATCTTCTTGACAGGAGTGTGCCAGCCTCACACAAATCAAATGTACCTTGCCTGTCCTCAGGAGAGCAAGCCGAGTGCTTCCTCGAGCGTGTCCCTGCACGACGTCCCTGCCGCGCTCGTGGCTGTCTGCAAACACACGTCTCTTGCTCGGCGGTGCCGCGAGCTGGAACCTGGCCATGGCTCCGGGGTTGGAGCTGACCTCTGGTGGGATTGCTTGGGAGAGGACAGCCCAGTTGCTTTGAAGTTGCTGCACTGTTAAATATTAAAAATCAGCAGTATTTGCTTGCGTGTCTTAGGCAGGTCAGCTCTGCCATGGGTTGTGTTTGCGCAGCGAGAGCTTGTTTGGAGGAAGGCCGCAGAGGCCTAACCCCACCCGTCGCAGCCTGTCTTGCATCGGATTTTGGTTCTGGTTTGCTGCGTTCCACAACATTATTTCTGGAAGAACTGGGAATTTGTCAACCCTGGAGATTCTTATCCTGGTGGTGGAAACACCCTGGGTCAGCTCCTGAGCCCGGGGCCGAGCTGCAAATGCTGTTAGAATATAAGTAAATAGTCGCAGTCCAGCTGTGGCGGTCGCAGCCGGGGAGACGCGGCGCGGCAGGAGGAGTGAGCTCAGAAATGAGCCGTGACATTATTTTAGGCTCGGAGACACTTTTCATAAAGTGATTTAAAGGATTGCAGCTGTTTGATTTCACAGATGAGGCAAGTGAGAGGGGATGTTGAAGGCAGTGGGAGCAGGCTTGGACCTTTTTCTTTTCCCATCGTATAAAACCGTAAGAGAGTACTGGAAAAAAATAATAATGGGAAGAAGGACACATTTCAAGTGAACAAATGGAAATATGGTTGTACCTGTGGGTGTTACCTCCCAGCAGCGTGTCCTGGGAGTCACTGGTGAGTTTGGAACTGGTGTAGAAGATCCAGTACAGGTTGAGTGAAGATGTTTGTTGGCCAGTTTCTCTCAGAAATGTTGGGCAGGGCTCTGAACCCATGGGTCTGATCCAGCCTCGTCTCTCATGGGTGATGCAGTGAACAGGCTCTTCTGCTGGGTTGGTCCCCATCTGTATCGGGGACCAACTCCTCATCCTCTTCCTCTTGACTGAGAGGCATCTGGTCCCAACAGCTGTCAGGGAGGCTGGAGGTGAAAATGGTGCAGTGTTTCATAATGACATAGTTATACAGATGTAATTTCATCTTACAAAAAAAAAAGGCTCTCAAAACAATTTTGACAAGTGTGTGTGCTTTTACAGGGAAGAAGGAATCTTGGTGAAAAGGTTCTGGTTTGTTTGACTTTAAGGTAAAACCAAGATCACCAATACCCAGCAGTTTCCTTTGAAGAACATCATGTGGTTCTTGGACAAGCATTTTTGTTTTCCATGTTAATTAGCTGCAACGTTGTGGTGCTTAGACCATTCCTGTCATGTTCAGCTTGGGAGCAGCAGATCTGCTTAAATACTGTGACCTTTAGCTGAAGGTGAAAAGACACATTACTTACGCTCTTAACCTTCTAATGTGTCCGAAGTTCGTGTTCTCTCAGAGGAAACTTTGGAGGAGGACACTCATTTTCAGGCAGCCTGCAGATGTTTTCTGTAAACAGATCGATTTCCCTGCACAGCACATGTCCCCCTTTCCTTTTAAAGCCTCTTTGTGATCGATATTCCTTGGGCACAGAAGGGTTCCCCCTTTCTTCCTCCCCCCTGGAGCTGGTTTCTTGCCGTGCCCTCTTTCCAGTCATCCTGCTAGGGTGCTGGTGTGTCAGTGCCACGGATGGATGTGGCATGGGATGAGGGCTGGGGTTGCTGGGAGGGTGCTGTGGGCTCCAGGAGATGCTTGGGAGCTCAGGGCACACGAGTTGTCCTTGTGCAATGGCCTCTTTGCCAGAAGATGTTCTGATTTTTGGGGTGCTTCTAGTCCTTCACCTGCTAGATACTGAACAAGTTTGGGGCTTGGACAAGAGGTGACCGGTGTGCCTCCTCCATGCTGCTTGGTCCTGTCCCCAGTACACTGCTCAGCTGAGATGACCATGTGAGTTAACATCTCTGTTTCAGCTTTGACACCTTCAAGCTTCCTTCTGTGCCACCTCTCCTGTCTGGGAGCAGCTCTGTAGTCCCTTGATTAACCCCCCAGTTTGTGAAACAGCACTTGTGACACAGCATCCCAGCCCGGTTGGCCTGTGATAAATAACTTCCTTCTCTCTCTGAACCAGAGACAACACCTTGGGGGGGTCTTGGGTTGGAATCCTAACCAAATGGTGGGCTGGGGGAATCGAGTGCCTCCCCCAGCCAGACTTCTGCCAGCCAGGCAGGTTAAACTCAGCATCCCACCATGGAAGGTGCAGCGAGGAGATGTGAGCTCCTGAGGTGGCAGGAGCCAGCTCCTCTCCTCAGTGACCCGGTCAGCAGGCCGAGGGGACGCCCCGTGAGCCGGCAGAGAGGCCATCTCTTCCCCATCTCATACACGAGGTGCCTCTGCTGCTGTGTTGGTTTTCTTTGGAGTAGTTACTCGTGCTTTTATGTGCTGGAAGCAAAATGCCAGTCTGTGTCGGTGCTCCAGGAACCTGCAGAACGGAAGAACTTATGGTGCCAAACTCTAAAATCCCCCAGGCTGCAAAGAGCCTTCTCCAACCACCTCCAGGCGCAGAGAAAAGCCTCCTGCTACCAGCCGTGCAGCCGAGTGGGGGGCGGTTTGTGCCAGGGATTTGCATCCTGAGTTCTGCCTGCCAGGCTCCAGATAATGTTTTAAGGAATCACTTGAGAGACCAAAAAACCCCAAACCCATCCTTGGAAGTGCTGACTCTGTCACAAGAATGGGGTTGCAGGTGGTGTCGAAGTGCTTTGAGGATGCTGGTGAAGGATCGCAGGAGCTCTGGGCAGCTCTGGTGGGTTTGGAGCAATTGGCTTTCTGCCATGGGGGAGTGTGGATGTGAAGGAACAGGACACCTAATTCCCTGCCCTGGGGTCTCTCTCCCATGGCCAGGAAGGAGTTTGCTTACATCAGGTTGTATTTAAAGCTCATTTTCCCTAGACTGTAACTTTTACCCAAAACATTATCCAGTAGCTTCTTGAGCTACCGTAAACTTCCATGGTTGCTCCCTCATCAGCTTGTTGACTGTGATTTGATGCAGAGGGTGATGCTTTGCTCTTGGTTGATATCAAAACTGGAAATCCACAGGTGAAGAAAAATCTTTTGCTGCAGTTGTGGCTTGGCAAAGTGACTCACTAAAGCCACTTGTGGAGACCCTTTGCCCAAGCTCCCAGCCTGGCTCTGCCCACATTGCCCCACCAGCCCCTGGACATGTGTTTTGCAAGACTGGGACTGTTGCTGGTTGTCACTGTCACCACATTGATTCAGAAGGTTGAGCAAGTCGGGTTCTTTGACCTGAAGGATTTTCCATGGAGGTGTAAGGAAGTGTAAGAGAGAGCTGAGGGGGGTGTGGGAAAGGCACAAAGGTCCTACATGGACCTACAGTTAAGTTGTGGTTTTGTGTGGGATCATGTGTGGTGGCAGGTGGTGGGTCACTGTGCTGCAGAAGACGTGGTGATGAGCAAAAGGAAGAACTTCTGTACTGAGAGAGTCATCAAGCACTGGAACAGTCTACCCAGAGAGGGGGTTGAGTCCCCATCTCTTGAGGTGTTTAACAGACGGGTGGATGCGGTGCTTGAGGACATGGTCTAAGGGTAGACTTGGTGGCGGTAGGTTAATGGTTGGACTGGATGATCTTAGGGGTCATTTCCAGCCTTAAAATTCTATGATATGATATGACCTGACCCTTTTAAGGTGGAAGGTCCTGGGTTTCTTGTGTGAAGAGCTGCACACCCACATGGTTGGTGGTGACCACAAGTGCCTTCAGGAAGCAGAGCTCCACTTGGGGAACGGAGGAAGGGCAGAGAAGGGTCATTCCTGGCTCAAAGGCGCCTGGGTGTGACTGGGACAAGAGTCTTGTGACGGACACTCAAAAGCAGCACTGTAATGGATGTGCCGCTGCTCTGCGGGCAGTCAGCTGACTGGGAAGCCACAACAGCTGAGAGCTGCCCCCACCAAGACGTGACTTGTCCCCCATGAATGGTGTATTCAGAGGGGAGGGCTGAACGCCGCTGACAGCCCCGGCTCGGGAGAGAGGCCGTCGGGAAGGATGCAGCTGGTACGGCCGCCGCCGGTGCTGGCCGCAGACGCGGCCTCAGCGCGGGGATGGCAGCAGGAATCAATGGCTTCCAAGAAGGGGCCAGTGTGGTCACCTCCTGAAACAAAAGGCCAAGTCAGCAGCGCCTGAGAGATGGATGGCAACGGGACTGTGTCAGAACAATGGGGGCATTTGTGTTTTCAGCACATGTTGCAGCCCCGTACGCAAGATAAAAATGCCAGTATTCAGGCAGGTTTTTATTACTGACCTTATCTTCCACAGTAGAGCTGATTGTGGAGGAGTTGTTTGTTTTGTTTGTATTTTTATTTTTTTTTAAATCTGCACTGAGCTCCTCCCAGAGTTTTGGGTTGGAAATGAGGCAGACAGCAACTGTGCTTGTGGACAACCTGTTTTGATCAGCAACCACCTCCTTTGCACTTCAGAGGAGGTTTTCAGCAGCAGAGGCTGGCTCCTCTTCGCTGGGGATGATGGGCTGATGCCGTGCTGAGTCTGGAGCTCATGAAGCAGTGATGGCTCCTCTGAAACTCTCCCCTTTCCTCTTACCTGAATTGGCTTTGGGAAAAAAGATTTTCTCCAGGCAAAGGCTAAAAAATGCATTTCTTGGTCTGATGAGCAGCTGCTGTGCTGCCAGCGCCGAGGGGTATCCAGGCACCAGAGAGCTTTTCCTTTTATTGCTGAAATAGGTCATGCTGGCAGAAGGAGTTGTAAAGCAATGCACTTCTCAGAGGTTCAGGGGGTGCAGAGCAGGGCTGGGGGCATCCCCTGTCTGGGGAGAAGCTGCTGGGATGGAGAGTGGGTCTGCCTGGCTTGTGGCTGGCACTGGTTGCCTGTCCAGCCTCTGGCTCCTGCTGGGGTTGTGTCAAGGGGCTCCAACAGCAACTCATCACACAGATTACCAGATGCTTGGAGGTCTTTGCTGGTTCCAGGTCAGAACATGCCACTCGGTGCCAGGTTGCATGGTCCTGGGGTGTGGAGGCTCAGCCCCTGTTGCTTCCTGGTGGGACAGGGTAGCTCTGGATACTGTGACTTACATATCCCCTCTGGCTGTTCTGGTTGTGTAGGGAACTCTGGGAATCAGGGACCCAGGGTGCCCTGTGATTTGAGGAAACACCAGCAGAAAGGGAGGAGAAGAGGAATGGAGAACATGGCCAACACCGTGCTGCTCCGGGCAGTGCTGTCTGCAACTGCCCTTGTCTCTCCTCTGGGAAGTACCAGTGGAAACCAGGACACCCAGGATGGTGAGATGTGAGGTGGAGCCAAGCCCCCAGATCACTCAGATCGAGGGAGATGTTGCTGGGTGGACAAGAGGACATGGCAGGGCAGGGGCTGTGGAGCCCAGCTCTGGCTCTGTGTGCCACCAGTACATGTCCCCACATGGTCTGTGGGGACACCAGCCCTGCTGCCCTGCCCCATCAGTCCCCTGGCAGTTAAGAGGAGTTCCCAGGATGGCACACAGAACGGGCCAGGCATCCTCTTCTAAAATTAGATAAGAGACAATGTATAAATAGTGAGATAAATAGGGATGCTTTGGCTTTGTGTTTCTCTCACTCTTCAGACTGTGCTGTTATTAAGCGGCCTCGTTTAGGCTAAACGCTTGGGAGTGCTCCAGCAGAAATAGCACAGCGTTAGGAAATAAAAATATTCACAATACAACACTGGGCAAACTCCTGATGAGCAGCCCATGACCTCCCCCTCGGTGGAGGTGACAAGGAGACAGGGTTTGCTCCTCGATCAGCGTGTCCAGCGCCCTGGTCTGATCTTCCATCTGTGACGAGGACAGTGTGGGACAGCGGCTCAGAGCTGGGGGATGTTCCCGTGGTGGCCAGCAGCCACCTCTAACCACAGCAGTGGGCACTGCCTGTGCCCACTGCTGTGGTTAGAGGTGGCTGCTGGCACCAGTGCCACCCTCTGCCGGGGAGCTGCATCAGCTGGCGGATGTGGTGACCGACCCTGGGACCGCTCCTTCCCGGCGTCACTGCAAAACAAGAGCCGGTGGTTTGACACGGGGCCGTCTTTGCACACCCAAACTCGGCAGGGAGCCCCTGGGTGCTCTCTCGGCTCCAGACCTGGTAAGCAATGGGGGGATGGGTCCGATGCTTCGGGCAGCTCGAGCTGTGCCCTAGGTGCTCGTCTCTCCATGGGTTTGCTCCTGAGCTGTTCTCCAAGGAAGTCAGAAGCACCGTGTGGTTTGCACTTGTTTTTCTGCTGGTGGGAGGAAGGGAGGAGGAGCAGCTTGCCTCTCTCTTGCAAGGCCAGCTCCAGGCTTCCTTTCTGCTGGCTTCGTGTCTCAGGGCTCTTCTCCTCAGGGCTAATTCCAGTGTCTGTGGCAATGCCATCTGGATGGAGCAGTGGGTGGATGCCCTGCCCCTATGGATGCACCCTGTGCCTGGAGCTGGGAGAGCAGGGTCAGATGGCTCTTGGCTGTGGCATAGCGGTGTCTGGCTGTGTGTGCTGCAGGTCATAGGCCCAGGGGTGCTTCCAGCATGGCTTCCAAACCTCCTGTTCTGTCTCCCCGTTGGAGGTCAGGGCAGCTGCACTCGGGGAAGGAGAAACGAAGCGCACGCGTTCAAAACAGAAAGTGAGAGGCGGCTGCCTGCAGTCCTTCAGTCTGTGGGTTATCCTGAGGTCAGGGCATGGTGTGGTGGGTTTTGCTGGAGATGGTACAGTTGGTGTGGTAGCTGGCTGATAGCTTTGAAAAAGTATTAAAAAGGGGAGAGAAGAGAAGCTGGTGGTTTTGGGTTGGGTTTTTTTTACTTTCCTTCTGTGAGGCTGTGTCTGTTGTTGTGTTCCCCAGGGCTGTGTTCAGTCTCCTGGCTTTTGACAGTCTGATTAGTGAATCTAAATGAGCCTGATAGGCTCAGGTTGTTTTGGGCCAGCAGATTTTTCTAGGAAGGGGCAGGGAGACTGTGCTCTCAACACTCCCAAATGGAATAATTACACACAAAGACCTTGAGACTTGGGGTGCTTTCACCATCTCCCCATCCCCACACACCGGGCAGGGGATGCTTAGGCTCATCCAGCCTTTGCTGGTGGTGAAGGATGCTCTCGGCATCTCCAGCCAGGCCCAGAGCCTTCTCAGCGTGCTGCATGAAGGAGTGTATCTCACTGAGGCTGCTCTTGGCTCCTTAGTGTTTTACTTACCTAAATGCTGGCCTTGTGCTGTGCTTCTCTGCCAGGGTGATTCATGGCACTGCAGGCACTCTGGGTGTCTGTCTGTCCGTCCTTGGGGATCCTGCTGGTGCCAGGTGTGTGGCCAGGAGCTCCATGGGATGACTTGCTGGAGCCACCTCTGGTCAGGGCAGGTCTCTGAGGTAGAAAGTGGCTGTGTTTCAGACTGTTCTTCCACAGTCATTGTGGCAGGCAGCAGCTGTGAGGTGAAAGGGAGAGGGCTCAGAGCAGGGGTTCACACCATTCCCATGGGATGCTGAAGTCAGACTCCCCGGGTACTCGTGACTCCAGCTGACTGCTGGATGGTGGTGTGGGCTACACTGTGGTCACCCCAAATCTGCTATGGGGAGATGCAGTTCTGGTGATGGTTCCAGCAGCTGTTTGTGCTCCCTGCCATGCAGCCCCACGTCGCTGCCACATGTCCCTTCTGTGCAGCCCCTTCGCGTGGGTCGCTCGGAGCTGGGACGGTGCGGTGGGAGGCTGAGCTGGCTCCCCAGTTGGTGTGTGTTTGGGTAATGTGCTCAGGAGCTATAGCACAGGTGTGTCCTTTGAGACTGAATAACTTGGATTTTCCTTATTTTCCAAATTTAATTAGTTGTCTTCACCCCAAGCTTTGGAAAAGTGGCTTGCTGGTTTCGGAGTGTCTGATCTCGCATGTCAGGCTGATGGTCTGGCCAAGGCAGGTACCCCCTGTGTGGCTTCACTCCCACGGGAGAGGATGGATGTCCCTGGGATGAGCCTGAATAAAGAGTGGCTCTGTGAGGGGTGTGTGGGACAGGAGGGTGTACCCTGACCATGGCCAACGTTGGGCTGGTTGTTGAACCGGATTAAGCTCTAGATGGAGCAGCCTGGAGAGAGGAAGCTCTGGCCTGCTTGTTTGTACTCTGCCTGCATGAGTAGAGGGGACACGGTTCCTGTCACCAAGGGTTATATTTTGGGAAGCTGCTCTTTTACCAGAGGAGTGATAAAGTCTTGACATTGAGATTTCCAAAGTGATTCTGTTTGTTTTGCTTTAGTTTTGTTTTGGAAACATTCCTCTTCCTTTGCAAAGGAGCTTAATTTCTATCAGCAGAAGTGGAAAAGGTGCTCATGTTCTCCTGGCATCCCTTCGTGCTCCTTGGAAACCCTCCTCTCACCTCCCCATGTCTACTGATGTGCCAGAGCCTTTGACTCTCCGTGGTCTTTCTGCTTCCTTAATTTCTATTTCATGACATGTACTGAATGTATTAAATTCAGCAAAACTTCCCACATCTCTGTGGGAACATCAGGAAGGTTGGTGTAAAAGGAACCAAGCCCTGCTCACACTCAGTGGGAGTGTTGTGGGCCCTGGAGAAGGTGCTCTGACACCTCAGCTCATTCAGGAGGAGGGTTTGCAGAGGGCAGGAAGAGATGCAAAGCGAGGATGGGCAAAAAATAGAATTGAGGATAAAACCCCCAAGCCCAACCAGCAAAGCAGTGGAGGGGAAAAAGAGCAACTTGTAGGTTGGGGCTGCAGATCTGGGTTGTCTTTCAGGTGTCAAGGCTGCACTAGAAATTTTAGGTCAGGGTGGGGGGGATTAAATGGCGTTTGGGCTGTGGTGAGGGATCAACGAGGCCCCTGTGGGACATGACTGCCCATGCATGGAGGTGCAGTGGTGCTGGCAGCGAGGTGCCTCCCTGCAGACACCTTCAGAGCACTGCTGGACAGAACTGAAGCCTCTTCTGAAGCTAAAACCTTTCTGGCATTTGCATTTTGAAAAACACAGTTGTAGCTCACAGTGTAATTTACTGTAGTAACTTTCTGAGCAATTAATCCAGCAAAGTCCTGCCAGGTCTCCCGTGGGTCCTTTGACAGTTCATCACAGGGCTCAGAAATTTGTCAATTTGAATCCTCCCCACTAATTTTTAGGTTATGTTTTTCTTCTGGTGAAACCAAATGCTGATGTGAGCGAAGCAGGAGCCGGTCAGAGTGAGTTGGGCAACATCTGGAGAGGCAGGAGCTGGTCAGAGTGAGTTGGGCAACATCTGGAGAGGCAGGAGCTGGTGCTCACCAGCGTTGCCCTCAGTGAGGAGCCCAGTGAGTCACATCTGCCATCCCACCCCCATCGATGGCCCCGTGGCATGAGCTTCCCTGTCACTTCAGGCCACTCCAGCAAGCTCCAAGTTCCACCAGCAGTTCTCTGACAGGGGATAGAAGAGGAAAAGGCAAAGCTCAGCTGAGTGTGGGCAGGGGGAGAAGGAAAAGCAGATGGTTCTTGGGACATGCAAGAGCCTTTTTTAAATTTTTCTTCTCAAGGGCACAGCCTTCGAGCCTCCCAGACGGGTAATTCTTGTTTGTACGCCCACAGAAGGTGTCGGGCCTGGTTGTGGGCCTATTGGTGTGTCTTCCCAGACATGGTGTGTTTGTTTTGTAGGTGGATGTCAGGAGCTGCAGTGCTCTTTTTGTTTTGTTTTTAAATTTAAGATTTGTTTATTTTTATTTCAAGCTGGGACGAGTGTGAACGTGGGGAAGCTCGTTGTAGGCAGCAGTTCTGCTCTGGCTGGGACTGTTGGATCTGATGGGCTCCTCCACTGCACATGTCTGAGTTGGTCCCTTCTGTGGTTGGACCCATGGCATGTTCTGTTTTGCAGCCCCACCTTGAGCCTCCTGTGCATTGCAGGTAGCATCTTCCCCCTATCACCTGGATTTAGAGCAGGAGAGGAACATGCCCATGAGGAGGAGTGGACTTATCCCAGTAACAGCCTCCTTATGTCCCAAGAACCTGTCTGAAGGGCCCCAGGGGCTGAGCTCTGAAGTGGCCAGGCAGGAGATGGAGACCAGGGCTCTGGGGCTGGCAGAGCTCCCTGGTTCCTGGCATTTCCCAAGATGGGACAGAACAGAAAAGGAGTTGCACACACTTCTGCTTCTGGGGCAGAATGAGCCTCATCCAAAAACTGGTGTGCCTTTCTAGGCACAAGGAGTGATGGCCATCAGCCATCACCGTTCCACAACCTCCTCTGTTTGATCTTTGGCCTTTTCAGCTGTTTGAAACATCTTGTTTTACCTTCTGGTGTCCATTGGGAGTTGATACTCCCTTCTGCTCCAGAGCTGGCTGGAGGAGAGCATGGCCTCTGTTCACATACAGTTGGGGTGGGCTCTGGGTGCAGGTTGTTGCCATCTCATCTCCTTTCCTGGCCACCCAACCTTGCTGGAACACTTCTCCAGCTTCCCTGGTGCTGGGCTGTGTCAATCTTCATTAGATCTGATGAGTTAATTTCTGTTGCAGCTGTTAGGGCTGAGTCCCCTGCCCACACCCCCAACTGTGTGCACTTTATTTATTGATTTAATTTATTTTTAGACACTGAGATTTCTTTTTTAAGAAATTGGAGCTTTTTATTTTTTTGTTGTTCCAGTTGAGAGCTGTTCAAAATAGCCTCCCAAGGTGGGACTGGTTCTTCTGATGTAAATGTGTGTCAGTGTTACCAGGGATATTCTGTGACAGGGCTTTCTATGCCATTGCTGAAGGTCTTAGTTAATTAGATGATTAGTCTTCTGGTCAAGTATCTATCTGCAAATAAAAAATAGCAGTTGAATGTTAGCTGCTAAAATAGCATGGCTGGAATCAGTCTGTGGCACAGAGCAGGAGGGCTTCTTATTTAATTAAAATCAGGAACATACTGTACTGTACTCTCCAAGGGTCAAGGAACAAAAGGGACGTACACATAATAAGTAGCAAACTGTCCTTTCAAACCCCTTGAGCTGAGCCCTGGGGAGCTGTGTTTAAAGGGACACTCTCCAGATAACACTGGTGATTTTTCTTCTTATTTTTTCTCTTTTCCTTTCTCTGTACTGCTGTGCTGGTTATTGAAGCTGATGGGCTGTGACTTTAGATTTTCTTCTTGCCTGTTCTTCCTCTCAGGTTTGCTTGGATGCCAAAAACCTTTTGGGTTGAGCTTGCTGGGGTCCTGTCCCAGGAGCCTGTCTGCAAGCAGCACCAGTTACAGACTGGAGGCAGGTTGTTCAGGGACTGAATAACCTGCTGGGTTATTCACACTGGAATAACACACTGGGATGGGTTGTTCAAGGGCTGAACAACCCATCCCAGTGCGGTGCAGGACTGGGGCTTACTGGGAGCCCTTACTGGTGAGGAAAGCACTGAGCTTAGTGCTCCAGCACCCAGTGCTTTCAAGGAGCAGTATCCATGTGACTTGGTCAGTGCTTGCAGCCACCAGCCTAACGAGCTCTTCTGCTTTTGTTCCTGCAGGACGTGGCGCTGTTGGAGTACCAGCATCATTCCAGGGATTTTGCTTCCCACCTCCCGCCGGGGTCTATCATGCAGCCGCAGCGGCGGAGGCCGTCCCTGCTCTCCGAGTTCCAGCCTGGCAATGAAAGGTACAGGCTCACTGTGTCCCCTCGGGCATTCAGACCGCGTTCTCGGTGGCTGTGTGCAGCACCGAGGTTTGGAGGTGGCTGTGTGCCACCTGGGCAGTGTGAGGATGGGTTCTTGGTCCTCACTGGGCTCTGGTTCATCTCTGTTGTGCTGGTGGAAGTGTGCTTTGCCTGCTGGTGTCTTCCCTTAGACTGTCACGTGTTTTAAAGCCACCTTAAAACCACCAAAACAACAAAAAAAAAACACCCAACCTCCTCATTTCTGTGAAGCTCTTCGTGACTGTAGCTGGTTGCGTTGGCTTGCTTCATTCTAGAGAATAAAGCTGTGTGGTCAGGTTTGGTCTGTGGCTCCCAGGGCTGAAGGGAGGAGTGAGAAGAGCTCATTTCCACTGCTCATCTCCGCTTCCTCTTCTGCTCTTCCTCCCAGCTTTCATTGTTTCTGTTTCTCCTTCTGCCTGGCTGTCACAGCTTTCTCTGAACTGCTCTTTTTCCTGTCTGCTGTCCTTGCGGCTCTCCCACGTGCCACATTCCCCCAGAGCCTCCTGTGAGAGTGTTTTTGGGTGCTGCTCAAGCAAGTGGTGTGTGGCTGGAAGTCCTGTAGATGCTTAAACCACAGGAGCCAATCCCTTCTGGTGGCCATCACTCTTTCCCTCTTTGTTTCATCTCAGAACGCTGCGCTCTCCCAGATCCTCTTCTGCTTTGATGCTTAATGGTTTTGGGAAAAGTTGGCCTGGAAGTGAAATAAGACATTGCTGCAGTTATTTCTAGACAAAGCATTTTTTTTTTAATGCTTATCCCTTAGTCAGACTCGGAATAAAAACAATGTAGGGTCAGAGTTGAATCTGTTTCTCTTTATTTTTCATAATTGTGAGGGAAGAGGGAAAGGACTTTGGGAGACAGGACCCTCTGTTCTTCTCGTGGGATGGATTTGGCTTGGTGTTNCTTGGGATGAGTATGTGTGCAGACAGGACCCTCTGTTCTTCTTGTGGGATGGATTTGGCTTGGTGTTCAGCAGGAACAAACCCAGGAGAATTTAGGGCAAAAAGCAGCCTCCAGAGTTAGTTTTGCATCATCCCTCCTCAAAGTGCTCTTTGGGGTTGTGCCTGTGGCCCCTGCATGAACGGAGGGTGATGGTGCTTCTGAGGTGGTGGCCTGGGCTTGCTTTGATTTCTTAGCATGGAGTGAGATGGTTAAGTTGGAAGAGGATCAGATTTAGCTAAATGTGGGGAGGGTAAAGAGGACCCAGCAGTGTGCTCTGGGTTTGTTTTTCAAGCTAATTATGGATTGCAAAATGGAGACCCAGTTGTGCTCTCTAGTAAAATGTGGCTTTCAAGGTCTGAATGTGCTATTTAAAACCAAACAAGTATCTTGGCTCTTCCATATAACTAACAAAAAGAGCCCAACCCAACTGCAAGCCTTGGTGTCTTCCTCCTGCCTCAGCTGGTGTGGTCATGGAAGCATCTTGCTTTGGCTTATAAATGTTTCAGACTTCCCAAACTTATTTTTGTGTTATCAGTCATGTAAATGTGGTTAAATGTTAATTGAGTTTGTCAGGTCTAGGTACCATCCAAATGCTTTCGGGGTTGCTTCACTTGCAGCTGGAATGGTGACATTTTGGCATGATATAAAAAGAAATATTTTTTTTGTGACTGGCCCAAGTTGCATGTTGTCCTTTTTTTCCCTGTAATATCAAAAAATTTCAACTTTTGCAAAAGTTACACTGGATAATAAAGCTAAAAATATCACTTAAGTTCATCTCTGTTGGCATCTTGTGCCTGAATGCTGGGATATAGACTCATTAACAAAAACTTGAGGGGGGCACCTGGGAGTGCAGGAGGGGGGGGCTGCATACATTTTTAATCCAATATAATTATTGAAGCCATTCAAACTGGGTGGCACTGGAAGGTGTTAGTCTGCTTTGCCAAGCCAACTACTGTTTCTCTGCATCTTTAAGCTCTACCTTTGCAAATGGGGCCTTTGTTTCTTCATGGGTTGAGGATCCCTTCAGAATAGTGCTTGATGTTCTGTAGGTGGAGCTCTTTGGATGCTTGATTGCTCCCCTGAGGATTCCTTGGGTGCTCAGGGGTAAGACCCTGGAGCTTCTGGAGCAGGTTGGGTTGGTCATCCATGCCCACCTCAACAAATAGCTCTGGCTCTGCCTGATAGGGAGCAAAGCCTGAAGGAGGGAAGGTGGTGAAAGCAGCCATCTCTGCAGCTGAGTTCCCTTGGCAGGTTCATGCTGGGCACATCTGTAAGCGCTTTGGCTTTGCTCCTGTGCTGGGAGTGATGGGTTTGAGCAGAGGCAGCTGGCTCTCAGCGTGGGGGACTGGGGAGGAGGGAGCAACCAAAGGCAAACAACTAACATTCTGCAGTGCGGGCATGAGGGTGAATAAGGGAAGCACCAGGGGTTCTGTGTCTGAAAGGAAGACCCTCACCTTGGTTCCCTGTCTGGTAGCCCAAGTGGAATGTGGTGGTGAGCATGAGACAATCCTCCACTTGAAGCAGGGGTCGGTGGGGGGAACCCTTCCAATCCCCTGTTGTGTTGGGTGCCTAGAAGCAGCAGCCAGTCTGCTGTTGGTTGTGGGGGCTGATGTTCTTCCAGGATCGTTTGCCTCCTTAAAGAAATCGAGTTATGAGCCTGGCACAAGTGACTGATGGTGCTGGAGATCGAGCCCTGTGTATGCCCAGGTGCCATCCTGCCGTGCCAGCGCTGTGCATCGTGTGGGTTCAGAGCAGAGCCTGCAGACAGGGAGCATGGATCAGCCCTCAGGGTGCTTGGTCCCAGGTCCTTGAAGCCCATCCACTAGGTGGGTGGCTGCTGTTCACCCTCCTTTACTGGAGACAGCAGAGATTCACTTTGTGCTGGTTTTGGGTGGATGTCTCCCAAGTCTGGTTTTGCCTTCACCTTGGGCAGGTATCTGAAGCCTCTGCAGGCTTGAATTACGTGTGGTAATTGAGGTGTGACTCCATGGATGCTCTGAATCCTGCAGAAATCATCTAGGACTGCTTTAGATGGTCTTCTACAGCTTTGTATGTTCTCTGTCCATCCTGGCTGTAGCCACCAGGATGGTTGTTAGTTGTAGCCCAGTGGAAGGGGATCAAGCAGTGAAGCCTTTCACTGTGGACACAGCCTTTTAAGTATGAATTGGGTGTTGGTGGCAAATAGCTGTTGAGTGGTGGTGGAATGGGGTGCTGAGATGGTGCCACATTTTGGGGCTCCTTGAGCAAGAAGCTCATTGAGTGTCAGGCTTGGGCAGCTGGAACAGGTTGCCCAGAGAGGTTGTGGAGTCTCCTTTGGAGACATTCAAGACCAATCTGGACACATTCCTGTGTGATCTACTCTAGATGATCCTGCTCAGACAGGGGGGTTGGACTTAGTGATCTTTCGAGGTCTCTTCCAGCTCCTGATATTCTGTGAGTCTGTGATTCTTGATGTCCTGTCCTCACACTTGAGCCTGGGGGGTCGGGCAGGATGAGGAGAACCCATTCCTTAAGGATTGTGCCATCATGGGTTCTCTTTCCTTGGGGGTGATGTCTCCTGCTTCCCACCCTGAGCAGCACGTTTCTGCAGGAGGTGCTGGGGAATTGTGGACTGTCCTTCTGCAAGCCTCAAGTGTCATCCTCACCCCGTGGTGGATGTGTAGAGGCTTGAACCCCTTTTACATCAAGTCTGACTTGGAAGAAGGGAGCAAAACCTGAACCACATCAAGTCTGTTGCTATAGGGAAAAGTTGGCACTGCCTGTCTCCTCAGGGATGTGCTGCTTTCCTTGATGGGTTTTTTGGTAGTTTCTTGGAAGGATCCACAGACTTCCCCTTAGCTCGTTCGGTTGGCTGTGCCAACTGGACTGCAGGAGCGAAGAGAAGTATTTCAGGATCTGCTGTTGGTACAAGTCGTACCATGAATACTTGCAGAGGAATGTCCTGGCAAGGTGACAAGGATTAGGGTTTGGTTTTGGTTTTTTTTTTTCTTCTCTCTTCTATATATATTTTGGTCCACAAAAGTGAGAAGAACTGGGTTGAGTGTTAAATGGCAAGTGGGGTTGGAACTGGGAACTGGGGTTTTCTGCCTTTTCATTAGGCTTTAAGAGTTTAGAGCAAGATTCTGTATTACTGCAGGAATGCTGGGGTGGGTGATGGCTTCTCTGGCAGAAAACATGGCTTTCAGTAAGCAGCATGTGTGTTAACACGCTGTATTCTGCCTTGCTCCCGAGTAAGATGAGTCACTATCTTCATAGGAGACTCTTTTCCCAGTCCATGAGGCCGTGCTCCTTTCCCAGAGCCTCTCTGCTTAGCAGTAACGAAGAGTCTGATGGGTCTGCCCAAAGAGTCTGATGGGTCTGCCCGGTGTTGATCTCAAGGATGACATTTAGGATACATGGAGCAGCTGCTGTGTTCCTGCAGCCATCTGAGATAGCCCTGTGCAGTATAGCATGAGAGCAGGCCTGATTACTGTGCTTATTGAATGGGATTAATCCTTCTGGCCGAGGAGCCCAGGGAGCGGTGGGAAGCCGGGGTGGTTGCGCGGCCGTTGGGTCACGTGCGGCTCTTGGGCTTCATCCGTGCTGGGCCAAATGGCACCAACTGCTCCGCAGGCACCAGCGCGACCGATCTGGTTGTATTTACGGTCTTTAATTAAGTTTCCATTTTTAAAGGTGACCCTTTCCTCAGGAGAGAGCGGTGGCGTGGCTGAAATCATTGCAACTGGACTTCTTGGTGGCTTTTCACACTTGGAATGATGTTTGGGGAGTGGTGGGTCTTTTTTTTTCCCTCTCCATAAATGAATGTGGGAAAATAACAGCTGGAAGAGGCAGCTGTTGGTCTGTGGACGCTTGGTGTCAGTGTGAAGTGGTCTCACAAGTACCCTCTGATCCTGCGTGAGCTGGGGGGCACGTCTGTGGGTGGGCATGGAGGGTGAGGAGGAGATGTGGAGACCCCAGGCTTGGTGGACATGGAGGGGGAGGAGGAGATGTGGAGCCCCCAGGCTTGGTGGACATGGAGGGTGAGGAGGAGATGTGGAGACCCCAGGCTTCATGGACTGGGACAACATGCCCTGGGGGAGAGGTTTGAGGGGAAACCTGAGCTTTGCCTTGGCTGGGGTGGAGAGGGGACTGTTAATGAAGCGACATTCCCCATGTGTAATGTTGAACCAGATGTTGGGGGGAGGAAAGGTGATGGTGCAGTGTTTGCAGCACACCTGGTGACATGTGGGATGTCCCAAAGGCACTAGCCCAGGGAGCACTTCAGCCAGCCAGGATGGCCAAAGAGGACCTTCCAGTGGGGCTTCAGGTTCTGGGTGCCTGGAGAAAGATGGGGATGAGGAGATGTCAGGGAGCTTGAGGAGATGTCAGGGAGCTTGTGGAGACATGGAAATACTTCTTCCTCTTCCAAATGAGGCAGTGCTGCTGCGTGGCACAGCGGTAAAGCTCCTGCTGGTCCTGTCCATGAATAATTCAGGCTCTGTGTGCGGGGCTTCTCAGTATGCAAGTCTTAAATGCAGCATCTGCTCTCATCTGAGTTGCAGTTGGCTTGGAAGAAGATGTCTGAGGGGGTGTGTGGGGTGGCTGAGACACAGCCTCCTGCCCTTGTGTGGGAATGCACAGCCAGAGCATCACGGGGACGCACGTTGGACCACACGGTCAGACCTTGTGGGGACATGGGAGCCCTTGAGCTGGACCATGTGGGGAGAGCAGCATCCTGCTTGAGGCTGGCCCACACCTTTGGCTTGTGAACACTCAATCATGCTGCTGATGGGTGTGCTGAGGGTCCAGGAGCTCCACCTTCCCCACCTAGACAGTCTGCTCTTCCCATGGCCACTGTTGTGAAGTCATGGTGGCTTTTCACCCTCTCCACCTATGAGGGAATATTTCAGCTGCCCCTTTATGTGTTTCTCCAGCTGCTTGGTTGCAGGTTTGTTCCTACAAACCCTCTGGTTTCTCTCTTCACCAGGTCTCAATTTGCCCACTCTGGCTTTTATTAGCCGTGAAGCAGATGCTGAGACCTCTGATAAATCTTAGCGTTGGTATTACTTCTGCTCAGAAGTGTTTTATTGTCTGACTGGAGGCTTTTTTTTTAAATAAAAAATCACTTTATTTTTTGAAACAGTTTCCCACCAAACCACCTGAGTGGGAGGAAATAAACAGCTGGAGCGGGGCTGTGGTTTACCTTGGTTCTGATCCCAAGAGACAGTGAGAGCCAGTTTTCCAGCCTGGTTATGTTGTTTGGCCCCGTGATGCAGGGAACAGTATTTGTGGATGGGACCAAAATTTAAAATGTGCCTTTGAGAGGTTGGTGGGAGCTGGCTTGGAGTTGCTGCCGGTGTTTTGAGCCCTTGGTGTGGGAGGCACGTCCTCATGAAGTCAAGCTGGGTTTGCTGGATGTTGCAGAAGAGCCGTCGTTCCTCCTGCTGCCACCTTCTGCTTTCCAGCTGTCGGAGAAACAGGAGGGTTTGAAGAGCAGGGGAGGGCTGTGCTGCTCTGAAGAAGCAGGCAGTGTGCTCCTGAGGTGACTTGGTGGCTTGGGTTGCTCCTCTGACCTCCCAAGAGGGTTGTACTTGTCCATTGTTTTGGCATCAGCAGAGATGATAACGGTAAGATCCATTTAGATCTTATTAGGGCTGCTCTTACAGACCCCAAGGTAGCTCAGGATGTCTTGCTTGTTCCTCCCAGGAGTGAGATGTTCACAGCTTCCTCTATACCCAACCAGCACTCAACCACCTTTTTTTTTCCAGCCCATCTCATGCTCAGCAGGTTCTGGTGTAGGTGTAATGTAGCAGGAGATGTTTTCCCAGGTCCCGGTGCCCCACGCATGCTGGAGTGAGCCGTGCTTGCTGTGTGATTTGAGCTGCTCATACCTCTCTACCAGCCATGTGAGTTGGCTGTGGAACTGACCCCAGTGAATGAGCAGCTCTGCAGCTGGTAGGGTGTGATTAGCTTGTCAGGTTAGTAATAAACCAGAGGTCTAACCTTGGGTTATCTTGGTCTTCTGGAGCCCAACCTGCCCAGAGCACTGCTGCACACGGATGGATGTTGGGGTAAACCCCAAGCACCCAGCCTTGCTGCACCGTGGTTTGTTTCATTTAATCACTCAATTACAAACACACTTTCCCTTCAGCAAAGTAGGAATCTCTGGAATAAAACCAATCAGGTGGGAACGATTCGGAAAATGCAGCAAAACCCGGTGTAAAGGGTGGGTTGTCAGGCAGGGCTGGCTGTTGGTACGCTGGCAGCAACGTCCTCGCTGTATACAAGTGTCTTGTAAAGGGCTGGCTGCAGGTGGGGGTGTAAAGAGAGGAAGGTGTGAAGGCTTCAAGCAGGAGCATTTGTGTTTGCAGCCAGGACAGGCTGAGCTGGTTGTGTTGGGCAAAACGATCTCGGGAGCGGCTGGAAATTCCAGTGGATACAGTTAATAGCAGTTCCAGTGGATGTGGAAATGGAAATAAAATAGCACCCTATAACATTGCAGCTGCTTTCCCCAGCATGGCCCCTGCCTTGCTGGAAGGAACTGCCTTTGGAAAGCTGAGCCTTGTTCTTATCTTAAAAATACAGAGTTGTTTTGTTGGGGTTTTTTTTTCCTCTCAGCGTAGCAGCCGTGTCGGGTTGTGTCGTGTCCCTGACAGCTGCAGAGGTTTCAGAGCTGTCCCGTGTCAATTAGCAGCTTCTCAGTAATATGGCCTTAATGAGAAGAAAAAAAAAAAAAAAGATAGGAAGAAGTGAAAAGAAATAAATCTGATTTTTAATTGCCTGGGTACAGCAGAACCTCGGGTGTTGCAGTATTTTACCACCTGCCCAGCTCAACAGTTGGTTATTGTTACTGGGATTTGCAGCGGGGCCCGAAGCGCCGGCGTGCAGCTGCGGCATCAGGATTTGTGTGAGGGCTTGGGGCAAGGCAGCAGGAAACTTGAGAGGTGCCAGGAGATGGTTCTGGGGCTTACTGAGGAAAGGTTGAGGATCATTTGGTGTGGAAGTGTTAGCAGGTGAAGTGAGATGTGCTTTAGAGCTGCATTTCGGAGCTGCTGGTCTCCAAAAGGTTTGCAGGGCCAGAGGGGTGCGCTCGCTCTCCCGTGGGCTGGTGGCAAAGGTGGTGCCAGAGCCACCTCACTCTCCTGTCGTCCCTTTTTTCTGGGAGGGAGGAAGAGGACAAGCCAGATTCTGTTTCTGTGTGTCAGCAGCAAAGCTGCTGCCCAAATCCCAGCACCGGCCTCCCGTGCCAAACCCACAGCAGCAGGGTTTGGCCAGCACATGCTTTGTGACGGCTGTTGATGTTAAAATAATAATCCTAAAAAAGACAACTGTCCCTGTATGCTGGTTCCTGGGAGAGGGGCTGTTGGGTGCAGTGCTGGGGAGGGAGGCAGAGGGCTTTGTTTGGAGCTGGTGTCCCTCAGAAGGTGCTTTTCCCCACGCTGCTGCCTCTTCTCTGGATGCAGTCCAGAGTCCTTAGAGCCCCTGGAAATGCTCCTGTTGACCTCACAGGGCTCTGGGTCCTTCTCTCTGTGTCATCCTCACTCAGGTGCTTAATTAGCTAGATAAAAATTGTTGTGGTTTGTACTGGGAGGGGGCAAACGATGCTGAAGACCCCCTGTCTTTTCTACATCCCCTCCCTTCCTTCCCTTCGAGCAGCTTCAAAGCTGTTTCGAAGCGCTCGGTGACTGGGTGATCGGTGACTTCACCACCCAGCTTGGAAGAACTCAATCATGTTTAAGGGAGAAAGAAGAAGAAAAAAGAAAAACCCTATTTTTCCCCAAGTTCTGAATCTCCTGTGCTTTATTCTGGTGCTTTATGGGGGGGGGGTTGGGAGACATTTCTGCCTGAAATGTTAAAAACACTCCCTTAGAGCTGCAGCAGCAAAGCCAATCCTTGGGCATAGTAAAAGGTATTTTTGTAGGATGCCTTTACAGTTCCCCCAGGAAAAATCCCACTAGGAAAAATGGAGCTGCAAAAAGAAAAAAAAAAAAGGTTTACATTTGTTTAAGAAAAGAAAAACCAAACTCAATTTCCAGGTATTACCAAGTGCATCGTTTCTAACAGGTGACAGATACTTGAGCCCGACGTGACTTGTCGGTGCAGTTGCTATCGCTCGGTAACGTGCTTTTACAGCCTGCCAGGTCCGTGTCAGAGACATGCAACTACATGTGGCCAGTTTCTTTCCTCCCCCATCCTGGAAAAATAAATCCCTGCTGTCTAGCCACAGAGGAGTATGTGTGTTTTCCCCAGCATATAATCCTTGGTGTTCCTATAGAACATGCTAAAAATAAAGAGTGGTGCAGGTACCTTTGACTAAATAAGCCAAACGTGGCAGGAGGGAGCTCTGCCCAGTCTTAGGGGCCATGGGGGGATTTCTGGGCTGGGTTGGAGGATTTTCTTTTGAGCTTTGTGGCTTGTTCTGGTCAGCACGACCCACGTGGCGTGACAGAGAATGCATAAACCTCACAGAATCACAGAATATCAGGAGCTGGAAGAGACCTCGAAAGAACATCCAGTCCAACTCCCCTGTCTGAGCAGGATCATCTAGAGTAGATCACATAGGAACATGTCCAGATTGGCCTTGTATGACAACTCAGCCATGTGCTCAGCGACCAAGCTATGGAGCTGCCTCCTGCCTCTGCAGAGACCTGAGATGTTTTTGAGTCTACCTGGCCTCCCCTCGTGCCTTCTTCAGCCCTCCTCGAGGGGCTTGCAGCCCTAGAGCAGGGGAGGGGATCAGAAGTGGCATGTTTTCTGATAGCTCCTCTCTCTTTGTCCCCAGATCTCAGGAGCTGCACCTGAGAACCGACGCTCATTCCTATCTCTCAGACCTGACCAAGGCGTCGGACTTGGAGTTCATTGAAACCAAGAGACCGCGCCTGGATCTACTGCAGGACCCGCTGATGCGGCACTCGCCTCTCCTGAACCAGAGCCAGCAGGGAGGGACAGAGGATCTCTCAAAGGTAAGGGGGTGACAGCCTGGAGTGCTGGCTGGGTGTGTGGTCTGCGTTTTGGGGTCCCCTTGGCTGCATAGAGCCACGTTTTGAGGCTCTGAGCTGCAATTGGTGTGGATGGTGGTTCCTTGGTGGGGCTGAGTGATGCTCACTGAGATGGGGTGACCTCTTTGGAGGAACTCAAGTGTCTCAGCTTTCCCCATAACTGTTAGAGCCATGGCCTTGCATTTCCTGGGCTATAAGATGCATCACAGCAACGCAGAAGCTCCTGTAGGTGAATTAGAGATGGTCATGTCTGGATGCTGCGCCCTGATTTGATTTTTACTTGACCTTTCTCATTTATTGCATCTCTTTATTTAATATTGGTGTTTGAAGGGTTTGAATTGGTTCCCAGTGGATCTTTAATATAATCTTCCCCAGGAAAAGCCTCCCTTGTCCCAGTCTCGTTTAAAGAAGCGAGTTGTTTACTTGCAGTTGTCCCCTCTACACACAATAAATGTTGCAAAGAGAAATCCCTCGCTCGTGGGCCTCTTTGGTTGGACTTTCATGCTCTGCTGGGGTAAATGGTGTTAGATTTTACCTCGAGCTTGGTCATGTCCCTGGCTGGCAGGAAAGTCCTGCTGGGTGAGCAGGGTGGCTGGGAGCAGCTGGTTGGTGCTGTTGGTGTGAGCCCCAGTGCTGTGACACCGAGGGGTAATGCAGCAGTGAGCTGGGCTTTGGAGAGATCAGAGCCCTCATGGAAAGGAAAAGCAAGTCAGCAAGGCAGTGTCCTTACCTGGGATCCCAGCAGGGTGTCTGTATGGCTGTGGGAGCTGGCTGGAATAACACATGGGCAGGACAGCTCGGGCTTGGGAGTGCTGGGATATTCAGACATCTCTTGTCCATACAGTCCTGATGGGTGTTGCATGACATCCCTCTGGTCTGGCTCGAGGGAGAAGGACATGTCATTTTGGAGTAGTTCTGATGGCAAGCAAGGCCTGGCTGGATCTCCTGGTGGAGAGGGTGTCAGGGACTGCTGATCAGGAACAGTGAGCTGATGCTGGTTGGGATGAAGCAGCTTTTTAAAGAGCTCTGTTAGAATTCAGACCATGAGAAGTGCACCCAACACATGGGCTTCCTCTCCCTTAGCCCTTGCCTTGGAAAAGATGCCTCTGAGGTGCTGTGGTGATTCTGACCAGCCAGGCATCTGCTCTCCATGCCTGGAGATGAGGTGCCTGGATAAGTTGTGGTGGCTCTGAAAAGCCTGGCCTACACTTAGGGAACACTGGGCTGGGTGGCTGGCGGGGAAAAGAAACTGCTGGCCCTGAAACAAAAAATATCCCTCTCCAAAGCCGTGAGGAAACCAGGGCAGCTTTTCTGTCTGCACATTATTTCCATCAGCATTCTGTTCTGCTGCTCACCGGAAAACCACGTATTGTCTCAGCTATTTGTTTCTAATAGGCCAAGCTGCTCTTGAGGCATTAGTTGGTGAGTTCAGGGGCTGCGTTTGCTTCTCGGTCTGTGACACATTTCCAAGAATTATGTGCGTTTTATGGGGCTTAAAACATTTGTTAATGAAAGAGAGGGAGAGAAAGCTGTGAGATACAATTCAGTGAGACAAGATTATGCTTTTAGTGGAGCCATTTGTAATTTCAGGGTCTGGAAGAAAGAAAAAAAAACCAACCCCATGGTGTTCCTGACTGGTGAGAGACTAAGTGCTGGGGCTGGGATTAGTTGCTCAAAACTCATGGGGGGTGTTTCCTGGATGGGTTTGATGGAGCCATTGAAGCGGTTGGGAGCAGAAGGTAAGCCTTGGCTGTAGGACAAGGTGTAGCTGCCTCTGCAGCTTGGGAAATTGGATTTGTGTCAATCTTTTGGCCTTATTCTTGAGCAGGCATCCTCAGCTTAGTTTGTAAACTGCTTGTGGATATTAAGGTTGTAGTAAAGCCCCTGTAGCCGATCTGTGTATCGCAGTGAGCCTTGGGGTGTTAGAGGAGCTGTGCTGGTCCAGAGAAGCATCAAGAGCTGAGGCTGCTCTTTGGCTGTGAGGTCTGGACACTTCCATATCTGGACTGTTTACACATGTAAAACTACTTCTGGCGTCTGTGCTAATCCAGCAATAGTTGAGTTCAGCACTTGGCCCTGATGGTGTAAACCACTGTCTAGAGTGGCTGATAAAACCTTCCTGGGAGGTTCTGTGCTGACCCCCTCCTCTGCCTGGCTGATGGGACCTAGAGCAAGGCATCACGATGTGGAGCTGTCGGAGAGGGTTCAGAGGAGGCCATGAAGATGCTCAGGTGCTGGAGCACCTCCCCTGTGAGGACAGGCTGAGGGAGCTGGGCTGGGTCAGCCTGGAGAAGAGAAGGCTGTGGGGGGACCTCACTGCAGCCCCCCAGTGCTTAAAGGGAGTATGTGGACAGGAGGGGAATTGGGTTGTTAGAAGGGCAGAGTGTGGTAGGACAAGGGGATGGGTTGAAGCTGGAGGAGAGAAGGGTCAGGTTGGAGATCAGGGGAAGTTCTTCATGGAGAGAGTGGTGAGGGGCTGGAAGGGGCTGCCCAGAGAGGTGGGGGATGCCCCAAGCCTGGAGGTGTTCAAGGCCAGGTTGGATGGGCCCTGGGCAACCTTGTGTAGCTGCATGCCTGGAGGTTGGTGGCCCTGCCTGTGGCAGTGAGGTTGGAACTTGATGATCCTTGATGTCCCTTCCAACCCAGATCAGCCTGTGCTGGCGGCTGATCCCCGCTCAACTCCATCCCTGCGCACACTGGTCTGCGCTTCACTTCTATCATCACTGTGTTCTTCCTGCTTGCTCAGCACGTCCTCTGTTCCTAGGGGTTACTCTACAAGTACTCTACTCCCTTCCCCAGGTGCTTTGCAAGGTGGTTGCAGAGCCAGGGGCTCCCCTCACATACAAGCTGCGTGTGTCCCGGAGAGGTGGCGCACGCGTGGCGGCAGGACGCGTGTCCCAGTGACCAGAGCTGGAGAGGGAAGTGTGTAGTTGTGTCTGTGCTGCTGACTCAGTGCCTGAGTTGTTCAATACTTTATCTAGGGCAGCTTTGCAAGCTGGGTGAGCTCTTTGGGTGAGATGCACCACGTGAACCCATATTACTAAACACACTGGCTGTTGTTTGGACAGAGTATCCCAGGAGTTGTTTGCTTACCCCTTACCCCATTCCTCGTTGTTGCAGTCACTTTGTGGGGAGGAGCTCAATTTGCTCCTCTGAGTAACAGTGCCAGCACTGCTTTTGTTGTGATTTTGCAGATTTGAGGTAGTTTTTGCATGGAAGAGCTTCACAGAACCCTCAGTGAAAAGGGTAGGTGGGGGTTTGCTTATGCACACTGGGTGTCAGGGTGACTGTCCCAAGGGACCTAACTGCTGTGCAGCAGCCATGGTTGCTGCTTTCAGGCAGCGAGTACGTGCTGATCTTCGGTTTCAGAGCTGCAGTGGAGCTGAGATGTGGAACATGTGTGGGTTTAGCATGTCCCCAGAAACTCCTGGTACATCGTCTCTCTCCCCCAGGCTGAAGGCTGGGAAGTTAACACCATTCCTGCACGTTTCCAGGGCCTTGTTTGGGTTAATAATCTGTGCTGTGACTGCAGATGGAGTAATTGATGTGCCAAATCCCACTAACAGGTTTCTGGAGTTTTTCTCATTACCACCAGCAGAAAGAAGTGGATCTCCAAGGTGTTTTTATCCCTCACTTACCCCTCCCAAACGTGGCAGGGAGCTGGGTCCCTTTGCCCTGCTCAGGGTCACTGCAGCCTTGTTCCAAGTGAGGCATGGTGTGTAAGGGGAAGGTAATGTCTCCTGTGAGGTCAGGGCATTACTGGAGGAAGCAGAGGTGCTTTTGGGCAGCGTGCCTCTCAAAAGCAGTGGCTCTGCAGCTAACGCTCAGCTCATCTAGTAAAAGGTAATACCCTTCCTTGGAACCCAGCATCACCTGTATCCTTAAACACTGGTGTCTTCATCTGGAGCTGGGGAGGAGAAAATTGTTGTCTTGTTGCTTTCCCCCTGCTTGAGCATCTCTTTCCCTGCAAGAGGGGTTGCTGTGATGTCGCCGCAGTGCATGTAGTCCTGTGCTCCTGCTGCTGGATGCGGCCAGGAGGGCTCTGGAGAGCTCAGTCTGCTGCAGGAGAAGTGATATCACCCCATGCCCTCTGCCAGCATGGGCTGGAGAAGGTGCTCCCTTAAGCTGGCTGAGAATAACCAGACAGAGCTAAAACAGGACTGTTTTTTCAATCACTGCGAGCCGGGATGGGAGATGTGCTGGAAGAGCTGTCGTGATGCAGATTTGTCGGGTGTGCTCTTGGCAGAGATGCAGGAGCTGGTTCCCAGGACCCTGGGTGGCTTCTGCTTTCTTTCTGATAGTCATGGACCTTCCTCATGTACCAGCAGATAGCAGTAAACCAGACAGCCCCAGTGAAGCATCCACACGATCCCCCATCTCCGCACATACACACGCAGCTGGTGCCGCGTGCGATCCTGCCCCGCAGGGACGGTGAGCGTGGTCTGTCTGGTCGAGCAGCGCCGGCTCTCCCCTCTCCAGAGCTGGAGGTTAGTCCTGCCTCTCCCATCCCTTCTCATTCCTGTTATTCATTCACTTGTTCTTCTTCCCATTTCTGAGACTGCTTTTCCACCACGTATGTGGTTTGCTGCTCCTTCCTATAGGATGTGAGTCAGTCGTGATCTGCATTTAGTCCCCTCGCAAGGGCTGGCTGGCAGCACTTATGTGTAGCCTATTGCTCCAGCAGGAATATGCTTACAAGGAGCCATGTAATCCCATGGGAACGGGGCTGGGTGGAGGCTGGGGAAGCCTGAACCTTGCTGCCATCTGCCCTGGCAGGCTGCTGGTCTCTGGGTAAGTCTCTTCCCCTTTCTGTGTCTCAGATTTCCCCATCTGTACAAGGGACAATGCCACTTCCCTCTTTTGTGAAATAATTAACGACTATTGATGGAAAAAAGCTATTAAGAAGCCATGTGTTGTTGGGACTTGGACTGTGCTTTACATTGTTGAAGGGTTTTAATTTCTTCCCTTTCTGCTTGAGTGTTTTTGTTGTGCTGTGGGCTAAAACCTGGAGTAAGTAAAGGGAAGGGAGGACTCTTGGAACAGACTGCACCAAGGCCAGGAAATATGTATGGCAAAGCAGAAATTAGGGGAAAGGGTATTTTGCTTTGGTGCACGTTAATGTAGCTTTAAAAGCAATTAATTGCAAATGGAGGAATTAACAGGTTTGAAATGCCTTTTTAATGATGCATTGAAGCCAGCAGAGTAGATGCCAAATCCCACAGTGGCTGCCCGTTCCAGAGCCCAAGTTACAATAAACTCCTGGAAAACAGGCTGTGGGATGGGAAGGCTCTTGGCCAGCCTGCTGAGTCCTGCCTGGCCACAGGCTGGCAGAGCACCGAGGACAACCGAAAGGCCTTTTGGGAGCCCTGCTTCCTCCTTGCTGCGCTGGCTGGTGCCTTGGCAGTGCCACCCCCCTGTTCCATCCCTTCCCAAATGTTCTGGGGAGCAGCCATCTGGGGACTCCAACAGCAGGCTTTGCCCTGGCATGGGAAGGGATGCTCAGAGGGGCACTGCCCCACAGCTTGGGTTATCTGGGCTGGCTGGCTGGTAAATCACCAGTGGCGTTTCTGCTCCGTGGCTTTGTTATGGGAACATTGATCTGTTTGCTGGGATTAACCTCTCAGAGTTTCCAGTGGGTTGGTCTTGCAGTTATTAATGAAACTGGCTGGAACTCGTGTTGACCTTGGCAGAGCCCCCAGTTGGCTTGGAGGTAACTGGCAAACGCCTGGTCTCTAATTGAGTAATCCAGTGCCGGGGGGAGGGAGCGGAGGGGGTGGAAACACAGCAGCGCTTTGAACCGGGAGAGCTGCGTCTCTCCGACGGGCTGCGTAGGCGTGGAGCGCTCCGAAAGGCGCTGAGCACAGCGGGCTGCCGAGGGAATTAGCAAGCAGAAGCGCGGCAGCATCTCGGTTCCCTCACCCCAGGCTCCTTCTGGAGGCCAACCCTGAATTCCAGCGCCTCCCCGTGATTTATTCCCGCGGAACAATAGCGCGGAGGGGCCGGAGGACCGAGCGAGGCTGTGAGCGTCGGATGTCCCTGGGTGCGTGTCCTCCTGTGGCCTCTGGGTCACGCTGGGTGCTCCCTTCCCTGCCAGAGGTTGTTTTTCACTGGGTAAAGGAGCTCTGTGCTCGTTACTGGGGATTTTGATGAATATCTGCAGACAGGGACCCGGCGACAGCACAGGGATGTCCTCCTTGGCCACGGTCCTCTGTTGCAGGAGAGAGATTGATTTCCTTGGCCAGCTGTGGCTGTGCACACATCTGGTGGGGAGGGTGGCCACAGGGACTGCCATGTGACGTCTGGGCAAGAGGGATCCTGTGAAGCAGCAGTAGTGCTGATGGAGAAGGGACATACTGATGCTGCCAGCACCCTGCTCGCTCCAGGTTACCCAGCACCCAAGTGAGATGCAGAGCTTGGTGCTAGTCCATGGCTTGACCAGCCCTCTGGAAGGTGAAGAGCCTCAAGGGACTTTCTGTGAGCAGAACTGTGACCCTGTGAAGGGTGAAAAGCCACAAAATTCCTGCCATGAGAAGAACAATTCTTGCCCTAAGCAGATGCAGGGTGCTCAGTGCGAAGCTGGCAGGTGCTGTGTGGCCTCCCAGCTGCTTCTCAGAGGAGCAGTGGTTGGGTGTCTGTCAGGATTGAGTGGCCTGGGGTTGGGGTTGTTGAGTTCAGCAGCTGTAGGAGGTTCCTCCTGCGATGTGTTCAGTGTCCAACCCGTCTGCCTTGTGGTTGCTCATCCTGTCGACTTGTGCCTGATAGAAATCTGATTGCAGAAATGATTCAGGAGGAGGAGGGGTGAACAACTTTACATTAGGGCAGCAATGATTCAAAGCTATTTCTGGGAAGATGAGGGAGATGTTGGCATTCTCTGTCATTCCTAACATACTTCAGAGCTGAAATATTTGCATTGTTGACGTTGTCGCAGAACCAACACTTCTGGCTGCATTTCTCCCTTGTCCTGCTCTGAAGATCATTTCCAAATCGCAGGAGGATGAGTGTGAGTGTGGTGTGACCCCATGTTCACCGGTGTGTGATCACAGACCTTGTGCACACAAGCTCTTGTGCTGTGCCTGGATGTTTATTGCGTTGCCCTCTGCACAGCAGCTGTGCCAGGATGTCTGCGAGGCCTTGTCAGCAGCCCGTGCCCTGCACCAGCTTGGGATGGGAAGCCAAAGGAGCCAACAGCTGAGGAGCATTGTGTCTGGGATAGGGTGCTGAGTCCCAATCGAAGGATTATGCTGGTCTAATTAGAAACCCAGCTGCTGTTAGGTGTTGTGTAGTCCTTGTGAGATGGTTGGCTCCTCCAGCCAGCCCTGGGACAGGGAGTTGAAGGAAAAGAGTGCTTTGGTTGACAAGACAATGACTTTTGTTCTGTCTTCAGATGAAGTTCTTATGGCTGAAGAACTGGGTGAAGACACTTGGGCATGGCAGGAAAGCCCTCATGGGCTGCAGAAGCATTCTGGAGCCAGGATGTAAAAACTGAGCTTGACTTTTACAGACTGGATCTCCCCAGCCCCTGCTGCTCCAGCCCACGGCAGTCCCTGAGCCACTGAGAGCAGGGCTGAGGCTCAGCATGGCTGGAAAACCCACAGGCCAACTGGTAGTGCCTGGAGCACAGGTTGTGTTTCACACTCCTTCAGCTCATTTGTGGTGATCACATCCAAAACAACCCTTTAAATTGCCTTTCAAGCCATAGCAGTGGAGAAGGGCGGCGTGATAAGGCTGGCTGCTTCCTGGGAGCCTGCTTCATCATTTACATAATTGGACTTTTCTGTTCCAGTCAGTCAATATTATGAGGCTCACACAGTGTGACATCTCACCTGATCTGCTGGAGGGAAAGAAAGTCCCTTGACTTTGTGTGCCTCACCCCTGTAAGTGGAAGAAATATTGCCAGCTTTTTCTGCTTGCAGCAGGGCAGCATTGCGAGCTGGGGACTCAAGGGGATTTTTCTTATCCATCTTTGAAGTGTTTGCACGTGTTATACCTTTTCCCTTAATAGAGAAGGGTTGGTATGTGCCCTCTTATGTCCTGGAAATACAAGAGAGCAAAGCCAGGTAGCTACAGAACTTTGCCAGACCCCAGGTGGGACTTCAGGACTGGGGTTGGTGTGGCAGGAGCTGGCAGCGGTCTCCCACACATGGCTTTGAAGCATGGGGGATGGCACAGGGTGAGGAGGGCTGTCCTGGCCATGCTGCTCTCCACCTGCTGTCAGTCTGTTCTTGCAGGTTTGCAGCACAAAAGAAACCTTCACCTGGAATAAATTTCCAGGAGAGAATTAGTCCTGGCACCAAGAGTCATGTGCTGGCTTTTATTTTTCTTCTTCTTGCCCTGCAGTTTCAGCTGGATCTGGGTTTCTTCTCTTCCCCTCATCGTCTAGGAGGGAGGGTGGGTGCTGCTGGGTGCAGAGCATTGCTCCAGCCCCCACTGGATCTGGGACTGGGATGGGGTTTGTGATTCAGCCTGTTAGTGCAGGTGACAAAGCAGCAGGTTCACAGACATAGATGTTCTCATCTTGCTGATGAACTCTGCCTCCCTCCTTGTTGAGCATCCCTCTGCGCCTCTGCTCACTGAGGGTCATCTTTGTGAGGGTCAGGGCTTTGGTGGGAGCAGCTTGGTGTCTCCTCTGTGAACATACAGCATCTTTGGTGCTGTAGCTTTCCATTGCTCTGAAGCACAGCTCAGTTCTGACTCACACAACGAAAGCCAGCGAGTTGTGACACCGCTGAGATGAATTCTGCGTGCTGTGTTTGGAAGAGGAGAGTATTTCATGCTGCAGCCTCCCTTGCTGGCGCTGGCTGGAAAGCCGAGGAGGAGATGCTACGGCAATCGATGATGGTGTTTTGCTGCTGGAGGGGATGGAGTGGGGGAGTGATTTCAGAGATGGATTTGGCAGAGACGAGTTGCTTCTCTTTGTGCCTGTGGTGATGGAGCTGTAATAACATATTGAACATGGCAACAGCCCTTGCTAAAGCTCCGTGACTTCATCGCCGCGCTTCGTGGAGCCTCATCTCCTAACAACACCCTTAGCATCGATAAGAGGAGCTGTTGAGTGCCAAGGGGCCTAGTTACGATTGCTAGCTGAAAACCTTTTTTTTTTTTTGGAACTAAATCTGCTTTTTAAAGATAAAAACTCTTTTGGCTGTGTTTTAGGCAGAGAACATTGAGGGTTTTCTGGCTTGCTCCACCACGCAATGCTCCACAGCTTCATGCTGCGTGGGGGGGCTGAGGGGTGATGGACACTGGTGTGCATCAGGAATGCTGGCTGCACGCTCAGCGAGCAGAGGGGTTGTTTTAGGACAAGCTGACAAGCCCTTGGCTTGTTCTGCTGCTCTCGAAAAATGCAATTCTAATTCTTGGCACCTTTTTCCAGAAGGATAGAGAGTGAGAGAGCAGTGGAGTGTGCCTCCCTCTGCCCTTGGAAACGGGCTATGCCCAGCAGCAGAGCTGGCTTGGGGCAGGGGTGGTGTGCTCTGTCCCACCCCCAGTTTGGTGAATCAAAAGCAGAAATGAATGGGGGAGAAGCACTTGAGGATGAAATGACCTGAACCACCTCCTCACAGTGCTGACCTAGATCTCGTTACTCTTTGGTCACCCGAGCGCTCTGACCAAGTGTCTCCAGCATGTGCTGGCTTCTGCTCGCCTTTGTCCCAGCCAAAGTCTCTCCACCTCTTTAATCCTGCCCCAGCACCTCTTCCCATGAGATGCAGGGAGGAGCAGTGCCCAGCAGCAGAGCTGGAGGTGGGCAGCAGATGTGGGGTTGCCCAGTGCGTGGTGTATCTACGTCACCCCAAGGGGCTTCTCCTGGGGCTGCAGAGCCCCAGCACACGCTGGCAGCCGGTTTCTCTGCTGCCCTGGGGCATTATCAGCTCCTCTGCCTGCACCCTGATGTTCCCCGGGCTTGCCTTTGAAGGACCTGCTCTGATGGCTGCCCTGACAAGGGACGTGGCTGATTCCTCTCCTCCTCGTGCTGTCCCCAGGAGTGGCAGTGATCACTTCTGCCTTCTGATCTCCACACAGGACCCCGTCGTTCCGGGGCTGCTTCAGATCCGTTGCCTGCCGCAAACGGAGCTGTCCCACGTGGTTACGTGGCCAGACCAAGCTCAGGCTTTTATGTCAGGCTGGTTTTCAGGTCAGGGTTGTTTTATCTCACTCCAGCCATCACAGGTAGGATGTAGAGCAGATTGCCCTCAGTGGCTGATGTTTCTGCCTTGGCAGATGTAAACACAGGAATATTATTGGTGTTTTTTAACCACTAGAAGCTGCTAAAGAATAAGTGAGGTATATGTATATATACTGTGCATTATAGAATCATAGAATGATTAGGGTTAGAAGCGACTCCCAGAGGTCATCTAGTCCAACCCCCCTGCAAGAAGCAGGGACACCCCCAACTAGATCAGGTTGCTCAGGGCCTCATCCAACCTGGCCTTGAACGTCTCCAGGGATCCAGGGGCATCCACCACCTCCCTGGGCAACCTGTTCCAGTGCTCCACCACTCTCACAGGAAAGAACTTTTTCCTAATATCCAATCTAAATCTCCCTCCCTCTATTTTGAAACCATCACCCCTTGTCCTGTCACAACAGGCCCTACTGAACAGCCTCTCCCCATCTTTCTTGTAGGCCCCCTTGATGTCCTGGCAGAGCGCTAGAAGGTCTCCCCGGAGCCTCCTCTTCTCCAGGCTGAACAGCCCCAACTCTCTCAGCCTGTCCTCGTAGGAAAGGTGCTCCAGCCCCTTTATCGTCCTTGTGGCCTCCTCTGGCCCCTCTCCAACTGGTCCATGTCCTTCTTATGTTGGGGGTGTAGTATACATTGAAATGTATAGTAATACATTTCAGTATATTTGGAGAGGGATTTGTCAGTCCGTGCATCCATGAATGTTTTACATGTATTTACCTTTTCACAGGCTTTAAAGTAATTGAAAAGTCTACTTTTTAATATACATATATATACACACACACATATATATACATGTGCTGCCTCATATGCTTGTAAGCTGTTTTTTCAAAGGCTTCTTCCCACTATGCAGTTCAGTGATCCTGCCCTCAGCAGCTTCATGGAGAAAGGCACAGGGTCTCGAGCAAAGCTGAATATTGATTTGAGTCAATCTGGGTGCACTTGGAGACATCACTGGCGTTCATGAATACAGCATAATCGCTGATCAGAGTGGGGAAATTTCATCATAAAGGCCCCAAAAGGGAGGTTTATTATTGCTTTCTTCCAAATGCCTGAATTTTATTAGCTTCAGTCATTCTTGGCAGGGCAGTGGAATGGGATTTTATAGTTAGCAAAGGAAAAGTAAACACAGTAATCATTTCACAGCCCCGTGCCTGCCAAACCAAGATGGAAATTCCAGCCTTGGTGGGAAGCTGCTGCTTTGCTAACAGATAATAACAAATTCACTGTGGGCTTATTCTTGTGATGGGAGCAGAGATGTTTGGTTTTTTCCCTGTTACATGCTGGCCTGGACAGGCAGGGATGCTTCATGCTTTTCTGCAGGAACAGCCTGGGAAGAGCTTTGCTGTTTGGGTCAATCTAACAACTGTTTGCAGTTAGAAATGGTGCTTCTGCCCCTGAGCCCTTGGCAGCTGCTTTGTCCTGCTCTGTCTGCGTTGTGTCTTTCCTTGGTCAGTCTTGCTGTGGTTGCAGAGCTGGGTGATGCTGGAGGGGTGTCATGCTTGAAACACAGTGATGATTTCTACACCCTGAGACTGTTTCTGATGGATGAATGGGGGGAAAAAATATGAGAGGGGGGAGTAGTCTCTGAGTACATCCAAAAGATATGTTTGATGGGCTTGTTTTTTCTGGGCAGAGGGCTGGGCTCATGTCTGGACCCACACCCGCCTGTGTTTCCTACTGCTGTGGGACATTAATTCCTCCCACTGGCCATGAGGATGACCACCACTGCTGCCACCCTACTTGCCACCCCTAAGAATTGGGATGTGGCCTCTTGAGGGGAGAAACAGTGGAGCAGCAAAGGAAATGGCCACTCAAACAAGCAGCAAACGTTAAGGCACCCCCTTCCACGTGTCTGCACAATTATTAGAACAATAAACCACTGAACGCAGCCGGCGGCTGGCTCTGATGGATGGTGCAGCTGATGGTTGCTCAGCACCACCCGTGCTCCCCTGTCAGCATGTGTCCCTCATGCAGCAGCGTGCCTTGCTCTGTTCTGCATGCTGCATGAAGCCAGGGCTGTGCCCTGTACCCCCCATGTGTCCCAGGGTGCTGTCCTAGCCCCACACCGTTGGTGGGGTGCGTGGGGTCACAGATGGTGCTTTTGTTTGGTATGGCCAGGGGGCTGCTGGTGGATGCCTTCAGTGGACAGAGAGAGATGGGTCCTCACCGTTCAGGGCCAGCAGCTGCTTAAGGGGGAGATACCAGAGGGCTTCCATGGTGTGTCAGGGGTGGATGAGGCCAATACAAGCTTCAGTAGAAGCCAAGACAAGCTGTTTCAATGATTTCACGCTCCCCAAGCTTGTTCTTCATGTTAGTGAATTTTTTTGAAGAGCCTCTAAGCAGCTACAAACATCATTTCATGTTTAAACACCTTGTCCAGTGCAGCCAAGTGGATGTGGAAGTCAGATGGGCTTGGGTTCCTGATGGAGATGTTGCAGTGCAGTCACCAGATAGGATTCATCAGTGACCTTGTGTGTCCACACTGCTTAGTTCAGATCTTGTGCATGTGGGAGTCTCAAGCCATATGTGTGTGTGCATGTACTGAGATGTTCTGAAAGAAGCAAAGAGATTTTACTGGTGAAAATTGAACTTTAGGGATCTTACTAGTTTTTTGGGAGCAAGGGAAGTCTTTTGAAGCCTAATTTTCTTGCAGTCTTAGAATTGCTTGTTTCTTACAGGTGAGAGAAACATGATATACTGCTTCATAGAGCTGAGAGTAGAACTGGAATGAGCCTGTACATTAAGTGACCCTAAAGATATTAGAGCAGCTCAGTGGTGGTGTGCAGTTGGCGAGGGGAGCTCAGTGCATTGCTGGAGGAGCAGTAGCTTCTGGTTTTCAGGGACACAGTTGGAAGAGGAGCTGCTGGGAGTGAGCAGGGGGGTTGTTGGTGATCCTGGCTTGGTGCTGAGGGATCTTATGTGTAAGAGGGGGTTTGGTTTGGTTCCACATCCCACACCAGTCACCACTTGAACCATTTTGTCTTGTGTTTCTTTTCTCCATTAGTCAAGTTCCTTCTCAGTAGGTGGCTCAACCTCCAGGATTTGGGGAAAAATAATTTGGGTGATGGTTGGGTGGGGAAGGGAGGGAGTGTGAGCAGCGCTTCAGTACATCATGCTTGTGGTGTGGTTAAGTAGAGCTATCTCCATTCATTCCCTCCCCTCTCCTCCAAACTTTCCACCCTCAAGCTGAGTCCTGATGTCATGACAAATCCCCTCCAGTTTGGCCCAGGGATAGCCCGATGGACCCACTGGGGAGTTCCACTCCCTCCTCTGCCTCCTTCCTTCTCCCTTCGATGGGAGGAAATGCAAATGTTTCTGGAGAGCGACATTTCCATTTCAAAAGCTGTTCTCAAGTGCGTCTGGAGTGGGATTTCTCACACATGCCGCCCCCCCCC
>VXBZ01006135.1:9662-33870 GCA_013399135.1 Heliornis fulica
CCCAGGATACAGTTGGCTCTCCTGGTGCCTGGGCACACTGCTGGCTTGTGGGTAACCTGCTGTCAACCAAGACCCCCAAATCCCCATCGGTATGGATGGCCTCCAGTGTCTGCTCCCCCAGTGTGGATGTAAAATGTGCTCACCATTCCTCTGGGACCTGTAGTCTTACCCCGTATCAGTCACACCTCAGAGACAACATCCCCTTCCACCTGGATACTAGTTCAGGTTACAAAGACATTCCTGTTGTAGCATATATTCTGATTTTCTTCAGTTCATCAAAAAGGTTTATTACCAAATAAATCTCTGGACAACTAACCTGGCTAAGCACACTTCTGATAACTACAAGTTTGTTCAGTCTGGCTTCTGTAAGATTTATTGGCAGAACAATCAAACTAGTTGTACTCCTTTGAGTGCTACCTTCCACCAGCCCTGCACATCCAACAGAACTTCACTTATTGTTTTTTATTTATTGGATACCACTGAGAAAGAAAAGTCCCACACCAAAATAAAAGATTAATCACAGCATATTAGGCTTTGTTGCAGAAATAAAAATAGAGTGCAGGTTCTGCTAGTACAAACAAAGCTGCTCCTAGCACAGTACCATGCTATGAAAACCAGGTTAATTCCAAGGCAGCATCACTTTTTGAAAGATATAAAGCACTACTGCATCCCTCCCTGCCCCAACACAATCTAATCTGGCTCTGGAAAAGGTGTTAATTAGAATGGAGGTGTTTGTGCCTGGAAGGGGAGACCACCACTCTCCACCCAGACACTCACTGTACCTGTCACTTGTCCACACACAGCGGCTGAGGATCAAGCTGGACCTATCCCTGCAGATGTAGCCCCAAATGACTCTGGGTAACCCTCCTGAGGAAACCTGACAGTGTTTCTTTCCTCCTTCCCAAACTCCTACAGTGACCTCCATTCACAGCCTTCTTGGCAGTGAAGCTTAGCCAACTCTCACTGAGGATGTATCAGTAAATCAGCCAGTGTAGATTCTCAGGAATTGATGAGGAGGAGAGTAAGTTATAAACTCCTACTGCCCAATTAATGTTGGCACCACGTGAGTCTCTGAAACAGGGTCAGAACAGGTGCCTTTTCCTAAACTCACTTTGATCAGGACAAGTGTGTGAACTCTCCATCACCTGAAATGACTCTCCCAGTTATGCCAGTAGCCAAGACAAAGCAACCCACCTGCAGACATTCACCATAGAAGAAACTACATTTGGTCACCAACCAACACGAGTTACTTGCCTGGCAATAAATATTTCAGCTTCATCCCAAGGTTCACATCTCCAATAGAGGTGACATGAATGCAAGACACATTTTGTATGAGGCAGAACATAATTATCACAGCCAAGACACTTTATTGCATCTTTCTGTTCCTGACCTAATCAGGTCCACACCAACTCAAATATGACATTACCCAGGTTTCCAGATTTCCATTACGAAGACAAGGGATTACTGTAAGGCCAAACACACAAAGTAAAGTTCCATTCAGTGTATTGAGTCAATTTTAGCATCCTTGGTTGGGCTTTCACTAAAGTACTTCATTTTCTTCCCTTTGCAAGCAACATTTATGCTTATTTACTGTAATATCTCACAGAACCCAGCTGGATTTTTCTTTTTAGTTGAGTTGCTCTCAGTGAGACTCGATGGTATCATTTTAGCACAGCATTTCCAGCATTTTCAAATCTCCAGCAGAACACCTTGGATAAGAAACACTTGGCTGTTTTTAAGTTTTCACACTGTTAAAATTACCACCACTCGAACCTAAATGACTGCACTTACTGGCTAATTGGTCTAAGCTGCCCCTTGACCCACTTCATGAAGGTTCATTATTTACACTTGGTGTGCAGACTAACTGTGTAAAATATTAGTTGGCCTTACACCTGATGTTATGCAGGAGGTCACATTAACACACTTACCACTTGGTCTTATCATCCATACTTGACAGTCTTTCAAGGAAAGCTTTTATTGGCCACTGCAGACTGTTAAGCACTGTTCCAAGGTGAGCCTTCCAGTGCCTGCATTTGTCTTGTCTCAAACATTCGCATTTTGTTTATTATTTACATATTTGACTGGTAACTATTACAACATTAGCAACTCCCACCTTGTATCTTTTTACTTTCATCACCACAAGTATGTCACAAAATACTAGTAACTTGTACCGTGCTGCTTCAGTGAAACTCTAGTAACTGCTTTTGCTATATATTATAGTTATACTGTTCTGTAGGGCCATAGATTTTTAATTTAAAAAAAAAATTCTGCAGCATATAACAGCATATGTGTGCAACACTACACAGACCAAGACTTGCATCATATGCAAGAACAGTATTTTACAGAAGACCAAAAATTGAGACATGAATCAAAAGGACATGAAAAACAGAACTGAGATGATACTAAAAAAATAGAAGTAATAAAGCAGAAGCGGTGAGTAAATAGTAAAAAAGATATATACAGTAGAGGTAAGAAGAACAGGAAGCCCAGCAGTAAATCATGCAAAATTATCTAAGCTGAGAAGTAGATGCTAAAGGTACACTGCCCTACAGCTTTACAGTGCTGGCTCCTCAAACTCAAGTGTGGGCTCTTGCTAACAAGGCAAATTTAAGTAGAAAACAAAAAAAAGTTTGTAAAACAAACAAAAAAAAATGGGAAACAGTCCCTCTCCCACTGCCCTGTAGGACCCCTGGAAGTATTGGGAGGCTGCAATTAGGTCTCCCCAGAGCCTTCTCTTCTCCAGGCTGAACAAGCCCAACTCTCACAGATCATCTTCATACTCCAGTGCTCCAGCCCCCCATCATCCTCCTGGCACTCATAACATATAAGTTTTTATCTGAAAATTCGTGAAGTTTCAAAGCAAATGCTTTCAAGTGTAAATTGCTGTGTTGTAATGCAGACAGGTTTGCAGTGAAGTGTGTAAATGCTAAGCTCAGATTGGGCTCTAAATGTAAACATCCCCATTGTGTTTTCCCGTTTCAGTTAACATAAAATCCCAAAGTAAACTTCTCATGTCTTCCTCCTGGCACTGCTGGCGAGCAAACGATTTGTATTGCAGTACACTTCACTTTCTGTAACTGAGAAATGAAGCAAGAAATACAAATAAAGGTTTTGGCATACCCACCACATTACTTCAGCTCCATCAACCACTAAGTTAAAAGGAGCAAGAAAAAACTCGGCCTCTATTTACTCAAACACTTGAGTAAGTGCAACAAGGTCCTGAAAATCCAATTAAATTCATAAGCCCAAAGTTTTCTGCAAAACCCTTAAGATGTTTGGAAAGCAAGGTATTTTCTACCTAGAAAGGTCCCAATTTTTCTTCTGAAATTTATGATACAGCTGACTTTTTCCTGCTTAGAATTTACTTAGACTGAATTATGCACTCTAAGTGAAGCAGATTAACATTTTATCCACTTTAAGCCCTCTGCAAAGGAAAAAGCATGTGGAGCCTCACATATGTCTACTCAGGCATACAACTGTAGAATTTGAGACTGTGACATCACTACTTGATGATATTTATACTGTGAAATTGTAGCCTCACACACTTCCACAAACCAGGCTGATTTGCATTTTTTAAAACACATGTAAACTAAAATACCAAAACCAAATATTCAATTACCAACACTGCAGAAAAGACAGAGACAGTGGATGGAAGAGGAAAGGAAAAAACAGTATGATTTTCTTAATGTGTATTTTTATGGAAAGGGTGGGATTGTCTGCTTTTAGTTTATTACTCGACTCTGCAAAGCCTTCAGCATGGAATACAACACTTGCTTAAGAAACCATTCTTATTTTCAAGATGAACCTAAAACTTATTTCACTCTTGTTGCCATTCATCTGTCTCCTTCATGAGTAGTGGTTGGTTTGGTAACACTTTGACCTCAACACAGCTGGTCAATGACAGATCTGGAACATTGAGGGCTGATGTGATGCAAATACTGACACCATTATTTATAATTTCAAATATACATCAATATAAAAATTTTAACTCTTATCTTCTTTCCTCCTTCTCATGCAAATTTCAAGACAAGAGGCAGGAAAGGGACTCGTGAAACAGCTTTATATTCAGCACAACAAAACCCTAATTAAACATTTATGGAAAGGTTTGGGAAGGAAAGCAAAAGTTACAGAAAGTAGAAACTCAAGTTAGTTATTTCTTCTTTATCAAAGCATAAAGCTAGCATCAGCCACGCTCCAAGAAAGTAATGTCAACTGAAGTTTGTAACCTTTGCACAAATCAATTTACAGACAAGCCAAAAAACAGCTTTCAACATCTAGAAGAGTTTAAAGAAATAAGCATTTGACAGCAACACTGACAAAAAAATTCTAATAGCTACTCGGTTTCAGCAATTCTACCAACTCATTCCAACATCTCTTTTTTAAATAAGGTAAACAAAGCTGTAAGAAAATTAAAAAAAAAAAATAATTACTTTAAACATAACAGCCAACAGTACTGCATTACTGGATCAGGAGTACCTTGCCACCAGCCTTCAAACTCAAAAGGTCCTATTAAACCAGGTTCTCCTTCTGTCTTCAGCATTTCTCAGTACAGTAACTAACTGGAGAGCTGAGCACTCTGTTCACCACCCAGTTCCTTCAGCAGTGCTTGCAGCAGCCCAGAGCCAGCTTAGCTCTGGAGACCAGTGTGAGTCCTCATGCTGACAGGAGTAAAAGAACACCCACGGCAGGTGTTCCCTCTCCTTCTGCACATGGGCACTCCAGGGCAGGCTCAAGCAGGAACAGTTCTCCACTGAGGACAACATGCAGATGAAACAGTAACAACATTCTGTCACAGAAGACTTACAGGGGCATCATGTCACTGCACCACACTTGTGCACTGAGCCAGCCACAGGGGAGAGCGGTGGGCTATGGAAAATAAAGCTTCAGAGGGACTTGTAGTGATAGGACGAGGGGGAATGGTTTTACACTGGAAGAGGGGAGATTGAGATGGGATCTGAGGAAGATATTCTTCCCTCTGAGGGTGGTGAGGCTCTGGCACAGGGTGTCCAGGGCAGTGGGGGCTGCCTGGGGTGGGTTTGCAATGTGGCTTCTTTAATAAGCAGCGAGAAGCTTCTTAAAGGTCCAACAAAGTAAACACCAGCCGGGCTCCCAAGGCCAAACAGCCAAACTCCATTCTGTCAGATAAAGACCCCTCTCCACAGAAGGGGCTGAAATTCCTAAAAATATAACATACTCATTTACTCAGCTACCACTTTTAATTTAACTGTGTTTATCCTCAGCATCTATCAGACGACTTTAACGGTGTTACACACTGCACTGCAGATGGTGTGAAATGACTGCAGGTAATCAGAGGAATGCTCTTGTGAGATAACAGCATTTCCAAGTGATAAAACTAGATTTCTTTCCCTTATTATGCTCCAGTCCCATTTCTCACTGTGTTTAATGCAAAACTAATTTCATATTTATAGAGCAGTAACATTTTTTAAACCCAAAAATATGTCAAGACAGTCACACATAAAACACTACTTCATAAGACTGTCCAAAATACACAGAGACATGCACCCATTTAAGGGAGAATTTTAAGAGTATTGTGTGGAGACAGGAGTAAATTTCTCTGCTTATGCACTCTATTATTCCAAAAATTAGTAACAACTTTTATTCACATTTATGAAATCATCCAATTTACATCAGTTAGCATGCATTTGGCCATGAATCATCCAACTAGTTTTAACCCTTGCCACGAAATGCACAAGTAGATTGTCATAAAATTTAGTATCATAGAATGGTTTCTGTTGGAAAAGACTTTCTCAACCATCTATGAAGCCCAACCATCTATGAAGCCCCACAAGTCTAACACTAGACCATGTCACCAAGCACATCTACCCAGCTTTTTAAGTACATCCAGAGATGGTGACTCAACCAACTCCCTGGGCAGCCTGTTCCAATGCCCACAACCCTTTCAGTAAAGAAATTTATCCCAATATCCAACCTAAACTTCCTCTGATGCAACTTTAAGTCATTTCCCCTTACACTGTCATTAGCTATCAGGGAGACCGACCCCCACCTCACTACAGCCCCCTTTTAGGTAGTTGTAGAGAGTGATAAGGTCTCCCCTCAGTCTCCTTTTCTTCCAACTAAACAATCCCAGGTCCCTCAGCTGCTCCTCATATCATCATCCTTAGGGGACAAGAGTTCTTCTTCAAATTACAAGCACTAGTACAGTGATCAGGTTCAAGGATGGGCACAAGCCCTTTTTGCTGGGCTCTGATGGTTGTTGGCAGTTATCACCACCCTGCTGCAGTAACAGCAGCTGCACCCACAGCAAAGCAACACAGATGCTTCCTTAGACATCATCTTCCACACCTGGGAACTCACAGCACAAAACCAGCAGCACACAGATTTGGCCACAACATATCTCTGCCTCTGGGAATGTACAGGAACTATTTCAAAGAGCTTTAAGCTGAAAATAATCACACTTTTTTTGACTTGAGATTTGAAAGCCTTGGAATACTCAGTTACATCCCAAGATTATCTTCCATTGGCAGCTTCTTATTCCCCACATACTTCCCAGATAATTAGCAGCTAAAATAGAAGAACAATCCCCACTGTCTATTTTAGAGCCTATTAAATAGGACTACCTCAATATTCTTAACATGCTTTACTGAGTCACTCTTTGTATTGAAAAAAATATTATTATTTCTACTATTACATGTTATCCTCTACTTAAAAAAAAAAAAAATTTCACCTTCATACAACTACTACTGACTTCAAGCATGTACTGCACTGTTCTAGCATGAATTGACTTCAGGTCTTAGGACACCCTGCTTCAGAAAACTCAGTTTGCACAACACAGCTGCTCCCCTGCCCTTACAGAAACAGGACTCACCATACACTGTCAGTCACCAAGAACAGCTTTTGTGTTCATTTCCTCTTTCATAACTAAGCATTACATAACACAGCAGTCAGCAACGAGGTCTCAATATGTTAAGATGCTAAAATCTCCTCATCATTCACTGCAGTTTGCAGAAGGTTAACTTGAGGGGAGAAGAGAGCATTGCACTAACACACATAAGTTTGCCATCTTCCCAGAAGATTACAAAAACAAAAAAAAAAAGAATAGCTGGAGTTCTCAGCCCCAAGTCTGCCTGAGAACTTGTGCATGTACAGATTTTCTGCTGTTGTGAGACAGGTCACAACCACATCAAGTCAAAACTCCAGACAAAATCTTCATATTACACCTTCTAAAGTTGGAGGAGGATTCTGCCCTCACTAGAGCTTTAAAAGCTACAGCTACATTTCAAATGTCAGGTCACTGCTGACTCAGCTAAGTAATACTTTCTGAAGAGCTCGTAGATCACCTTAGAAGAACAAGCTTAGCTTATCTGATAGTTTCTCCATTTCTAGCTATCCATTTGATAGCACTTCAGCCAGTTCTTTCTAGTCTTCTCATTGTACAGTTTCACTTGTTACTTTCAAGCAGGTTTCTACTTTTTGCCATACATTCTGGAAAACAACACCTAAATGGCAACAAAGTGGTAGCTCTAGAGCCAGGTAATAAACTCCTAAGCCTCCCTGATTTCCAAGCAGCAGCACAGTATAACCAACAGGGTGGAGAAGCAGGCAGCCCAACACCACTGGCCTCCTTTTCTAGGTCCCAACGCTGTTTGGTAGGAGCCTGACTGCACCCAACAGAAAACACACATCTGTGTCTTCAAAGCAGCATAAACCTGTGTGTTAGAAGGGTTTAGCTGAGAAAAGGCTAAACCCACACGTGTCTCTGGGACTGTATCACACAGCAGCAGCAAAAAATGAAGAGAACATCAGAGGAAATCGTTGAAGACTGCTTAAAACAGAAGACATCAGGTAACCTTAAAGTATGAATCACTGCCTCTCTAAACAACTTTTCAGTTATTTGAACAGCTTTTCCAATTTTCACTTTAAGATCCTGAAATTGCATCTTGAGAAACCAAACCAATTCTTTCTCATTTTCAGAGCTTATCCCTGAACATCTAATTTAATCCAAGTGATGCAGTCCAGAAGTAAACATACCACTAGCTTACATCTGGATAAGGTCACCAGAAGAAGAAAATGGCCATCAATTTCCCAAATATTTCTACTAAACAGTTTATTTACAAACTTGTAAAAGTTTTGGAAGGTCAAGCTTATTTTTTTAATTGCAAACACTGAACATACACTGTGGGTTCTTAAGACAGAACTCCTCATTGTCTTAGGCTGCCATTAGAACAAAGGAGCAACAGTGAATCATCTGTTGATGGAGCAATACAGAAAGCACAGCCCAGGAGGAATGTGACTTTCAACAGCTGCACACTTTGCCTTCAGGCACTTTGGTTTGCACCACCTATCCAAAATTATCAGTGGCTTCAGTTCTGCCAATGAACAGCTCTATGCAGGGATGCTTCATAAGAAGGTAGCTGTTGTACAGTACAAGCAGCTCGTTTAGTCCTTTACTACTCCGTGTATTGTTACAATACTGTAGAATAATATGGACCCCCATTCACCTTCCTAGGAAATTTAAATTCAGCTACATCTGCCCTATCAGTCAGAGCCACTTGCTTGGAGCAAGGCAGCCTTGATTCAGTCTGGAGAAAGTTCATTGCTCTAATGGATGAAAAGGAAGGAGCCCAGACTGGCTATAAGAGGCCCTCCTATGTTTACAGCATTATCTAATTTAAAATAACGCTTTTTTTTCCCCTGCTTGCTTTTAAACCACCCATATTTGATACAGGAATCATTCAAGCAAAAGGCATAAGTATATCTGTCCACAAGGAGCATGTTACTTCAGCACCAAACACAGTGACTACAGGTTTACACATAACCAACCACTGCCTCAGGACAGGCCTGGTCAACTAATATTTAATAATCACCATACACACATATTTCATTATTGCTTTTTATTTGCCACCACAATTAAATTAATGGTTAGCTTGTGGGCTGGTAACGGACAACAGCTTCTCTTGGCCAAATTATTAATGCATTTAGACAAAAGCATCTTGGCCTTCAAAATTCTGGACTAGGTTCAGTCACTTCTCATTATAGGAATTTGCACAGTTACTGCAATTGGAAATCCTTCACTTTTATCCCATCATACATGTGGTCAATACCTGATTTAGGAATCCCTATGTGCTTTCAAACATTTTTCCAATGCACACAGTAAAGTCATAAGGAAACAAATCCATTTAAAACACATCCTTGATGAACAAACCTCCTAGACAGAGCTGAGAAACACAATTCTCCCCATATCCCTCACAGATGTAAATAATAAATCTACAGGAAATACTAAAGCTGTTAAAAGCTGTGAAATCGAGTAGTCAACTGGAAGAATATAAATAAGCCTTTAAAACTTTTCTCCTTCCCCATATACCTATAAATAGGGAAATAAAGCATTAAGATCACTTCTAGCTCAGCACCACAGAAATTCAAAGCCCAGCAGACATGCAGTAACTGTTTTCCAACACTGGAAAGCCATTCCACAAAACAGAGGTCTCAAATACCAGAAAAAGGTTAGTAAGACTGTGTCTGATTAGTCTACTGTCAGACACATGTGGCATGACTATGCTGAAATGCATGGAAATAACCTGCTCAGGATGATACTGGGCTTCAGCTACCTGAGAGGATCTTTAATGAGACATGAAATTCTTAGTAAAGTTCATGACAGTCAACAAAAGCAACAGGACCGTTACCCAGTGCCTCACTACAAAGCAAACGAAACACCAATACTCTTTAGTTTGTTTAATGTTGTTGAACACATTAACAGGACAAGTCACAGAATCATAGAATGGCTAGAGTTGGAAAGGACTCCCAGAGGTCATCTAGTCCAACCCCCCTGCAAGAAGCAGGGACACCCCCAACTAGATCAGCTTGCTCAGGGCCTCATCCAACCTGGCCTTGAACGTCTCCAGGGATCCAGGGGCATCCACCACCTCCCTGGGCAACNCCACTGAAATAATTCTCCATTCCCCTGACTCCAAATGTAAGTTTAGCTTAAGTTTCTAGTGGTCTTATGTACTTCAATGTGATTTTTACAATATAAATTAAGAAAGAATCAAACTCACACGTCCATTTGGGTTCAAAGGGACCTCAAAACCTATTTAGCTCCAATCCCCTGCCATTGCAAGGACACCCTACACTACCCCAGGGTGCCCAAAGCCCCATCCAACCTGGCCTTGAACCCTGACAGGGATCCAGGGGCAACCACAGATTCTCTGGGCAGCCTGTGCCAGGTCCTCCCCATCCTCACAGGGAAGAATTTCATCCTTCTGTTCCAAATCTCCCCTCCTTCAGTTATGGATTAAACTCTTGTCCTATCCCTCCATGCCCTTACAAACAGTCCCTCTCCAGCTTTCCTGTAGCCCCTTCAGATACTGGAAGGCTGCTATAAGATCTCCCTGGAGCCTTCTCTTCTCCAGGATGAAAAAATCCAACCCTCTCAGCCTGGCTTCACAGGAGAGGTGCTCCAGCCCCCTGATCATCTTCACACCCTCCTCTGGACTTGGTCCATTCTTGTACTGGGGACCCCAGATCTGGATGCAGTACTGCAGTTGGGGTCTCATCAGAGCATAACTTATGGCTACTCCTTATCCATCAAGAGCTCCATCCCTCAAATCTATGTCCCTCCAATACAGACACAAGGATGTCACACAGGACAGCATCAACTGCTTTGCACATGTCCAAGCACATGACATCAGTTGCTCTTCCCTTACCTACCAACATTGTAACCCCACTACAGAAGGCCACCAACTTCATCAGGCACAATTTGCCCTTGTTGAAGCCACATTAGCTGTGACCAATCACCTCTCTATTTTCCACATGCCTTGGCTTAGTTTCCAGGAGAACCTACTCCATGATCTTGCCAGGCACAGAGATGAGCCTGACCAGCCTGCAGTTCCCCAGGTGTCCCTTCTTTTCCCTTTTGTTGGAGGGGGTTACACTTCCCTTTTTCCAGTTAGTGTGAACTTTACCAGACTGCCTTAACTTTTCTAATATGATGGACAGGGACACATTCATCACATCTAGACCATCTGGATTGGATTTCAAAAGCCTTTATTTTTAAAATAATCATTTTACTACAGAACAGTTACAGCAATTAAACTAAAGTGTTAATCTGGAATGTTATTTTAAGATATTTTCTTTGGGCAGTTAGGTTGCTTCTCTAACATTTCACCTCTCTTCACATGACTGGAATTGACCCCAACAACTCTTTGCATATATAATTAAACCCTACAGACATATCCACACTTGAGTGCTAAAACTAACAGCAAGGCATCAAGAGTAACTTAGCTCTGAAAAGAAACTTCAGTTTGCCCAACCCTCCCACCCCACCAACTTCCATTTTGCATCTAGTTCTCCAGGCTTCTCAATTAGCTCCACGAATCCAAGCAGAGGGGAAGCCTGAACTGGCAAGTTCTCCTTTTACAGTCATCCACATTGTCCAACAAAAGTGAAAATCATTCTCCTCTGTGTGATGGGCTGAGCACACAATACACACCACTACCTGGTTTCAAGAAGTGTTACATGACATTGTTTCAGCTTGTTATAGCTCCTCTCAAGACAGGCCACAGAAGCACTAAGCACACTCCTGAAACAAGGTCTAGTTGGAAACAGGAATATCACGTTCCTGCAAAATGACAGCACCTTCCAGAACCGAGAAGCCCAAGATTCTGTTGTCTAAATTATTTCTGAAATATGCCTAACCAACTCCACTGATCTTTTAGTCATGGGACAAAACCCTCCACCTGGAAAGCAATTCACCTTCCAGGAAAGAAATTGTGATTCTTCCACTTTTCTGATGCTGTCGACACACTGATGCCATCCAGAGGGACCTTGACAGGCTGGAGAGGTGGGCCCGTGCCAACCTCATGAGGTTCAACCAGGCCAAGTGCAAGGTCCTGCATCTGGGTCGGGGCAATCCCAGGCACAACTCCAGACCGGGTGGAGAGTGGCTCCAGAGCAGCCCTGAGGAAAAGGACTTGGGAGTGCTGGTGGGTGAGAGACTCAACATGGCCGACAATGTGCTCTGGCGGCCCAGCAGCCAACCGCATCCTGGGCTGCATCCAGAGGAGTGTGGCCAGCAGGGCGAGGGAGGGGATTCTCCCCCTCTACTCTGCCCTCGGGAGACCTCACCTGGAGTACTGTGTCCAGTGCTGGAACCCCCAACATGAGAAGGACGTGGACCAGTTGGAGAGGGGCCAGAGGAGGCCACAAAGATGATAAAGGGGCTGGAGCACCTTTCCTACGAGGACAGTAGGTATCAGTGGTGCCCAATTCAACAAAAGGGCTCTCAGGCACAGAAACTGGACCAGCATAAACTGATCTTTATGCAAATCAGTAAATGCTCATGGGGAAAAGGCTGACTTGTTTTCTTGCCCATTTCTTCTTCAAAAGTAAGGTCCCAACCTTGTGCCATGTTAGATTGCCTTCTGTTTAACCTCACACCAGGGTGCTCTGCTTTCTCCTTTTTTCCATGACCTGGCACCTGCTACCTTTGTCCTGGGCTGCAAAAGTGGGACCCTGGGGTTCCCTGGGTTCTGTGGTGGGCTGGGGAGCTGTGAATGCCACAGGGTGCTGTGGGTCAGCTGGTTGGAGGGGTGGTACCTTTAGGGACATGTTTATGCCGTGGCTCATCTGAACCTGGTGTCAAAACCTTGTGCCCTTCCTGTGTGCTGCTGCTGAAGTGAGATCCATGTTGCTCTTTGGGAAGTCTGCTGGCTTAGTAAGGTCTCACCTGTCCAGGAAGTGAAAGTCACCCAGATTTCTGTCCGTAGTAGGAGGAGATTCACGTTGCTGTTGACCCCTTGCAAGTCAGTTACACCTGATCGTTTCTAAGACCTATTCTGCAAATAGCAGGCTCATAACACGGTGAATGCCAGATCCATGGGTATGGAGAGTAAGCACAGACAGAAACAGGTCTGAAACCGAGTGCTGTAAGTGTTTGATGAAGGTTCTCTGATTAGATATGACAGGATAGGTTTGGAGCTGGAAGATGATGGATTTCTTGCCCACAAGTTAAGGCTGCAGTCAAGTTTTCTTTATGGTGTATAGAATCATAGAATGGTTAGAGTTGGAAGGGAGTCCCAGAGGTCATCTAGTCCAACCTCCCTGCTGGGATACAGCTCGTTTTCTTCCCAGCAGCTGGTGTGCTGCTGATCTTTGGATTTAGTATGAAAACTATGCTGACAATACAGTGATGTTTTAGTTGTTGCTAAGCAGTGTTTACAATTCAGTCAAGGGCATTTCAGCTTCCCAGGCCCTGCCATCAAGGAGACACGAGCCTTCCACAGGCAGTGCACAAGAAGCTGGGAGGGGACACAGCCAGGACAGCTGACACCAACTAGCCAAAGGGATACTCCATACCATATGGCATCATGTTGAACATTTAAACTGGAAGACGTTGAGCAGGGAGAGATGCGGCTCATAAACTAGGTAGAAACTGGTCAGTGCTTTTTATCATTATTATTACTCTCTTCCTTGTCTGTCATATAATGTTTGTCTGAACCCACTGTTTTTACTTTTTTTTTTTTCTGATGCTCTTCCCCATCCCACTGTGGGAGGGAGATAACAGCTCTGTGGTTGTTTTAGCTGCCAGCCACACTAAATCATGACACAAGGAAATCTGAAGTGTTAAGAGCATCCTAGTTTCTGAAGGTGACCCTTGATTGTCGATTACCAAGTAGAGAACATTTGCAATCCCAACTGAAATATCCACTCCCAGCACCTCAGTGCTCTCTCATTCTGTAACATCAGCAATACATTAAACACACAGAACTCCCCATCTCACATCAGCTATTTCAAAACACATTCTAAAAATGCCGTCACAGTTGCTCAGTTTCATACTCAGTATTAGATGCCTGCAAGTCTGGCATTACAGCACCTAAATTATACACCAGAACCAAATCCTACAGCAGAACTAAACACACATTAGAGAGACAAAAAAAAAAAGCTTGCAAGTTCTTTTCAATCAAGTTCACAACCAAAACTACACACAAATCACATGCTTAGTTTCAACAAAAACATTAGTGGGAGGCAGATGCTGACTGGACTGATAGTTTCCATTTGTTTATTTAACAGTCATGCACCATTACCACCATTAGTCATTTGGTTCCTATTCTCCCCCCCCACACCTCTCCACCTCACCTCAACTGCACTTTCAAGGCTTATCAGCAATTCTACTTCTGAATAATCAGCTTTTTTTTTTAATTAACTTATGGCATCAAAAAATCAGGGGTGTGCTTGGGGTTTCTTGTTTGCTTTCAGTTTAAGCACTACTTGATTCCCAGGTCTACCAGAATCATTAATAATTCTGCCAAAAAAAGCCCCCATTTTTCCTTAGGAATGCAGTTTTATTCCTGGGAAGTGCAAACAGCATAACTTATAGACCTCTCTAATAATGGACTACCAATATGTAAAAGTTGCAGGATCTGCAAAGCCTTTATTCATCAATTCTACAGCAAGGAGTTTAACTTCACTCCATCTAACAGCTCCCCATCCACCCCATCCCAATCACATTTGGGAAAGCAACCAGCACAATTCCCACCCAAGCCTGCACAGTTTGATAAAGAACTAATTTGTGAGAGACTGATGACGCAAATATTCAGCACCCTGACTCCATCATCTCAATTTGCAGTCCACTGCAAGGTGTTACTGGTTCTCTTGCTGCTGCTCTTCTCCTACAGAAGTTGCTCTCAGGCAGTCACCACTGCTGCTTCCTAGCATCCCTAACCTTCCCACGTTCCCAAAAGAGAGAGTATGGAAGCTACAGGTCACCCTATGCACAGTTACTGTTTTACAGGGCTAATCCAGCATAAAATTAGAAATTTGGAGTATTTAAGAGGAGCAAATAGAATAGACTTTTATTTCATTCTTTTTTTTTCCATAACTTCTTTCCATACCACCTAGAACAACTGCTGATGTCAAATGTGGGGGGAGGGGGAACAAGACACACACACAAGTGTGGAGTCCTAAGTGGTTACCCTGATTTTGATTTTCAGCTGCAAAATGAACCCCACAGCAGCTGTTTAAGAGTTGTTTCTTCAGCTGCATCAACAAAAAAAAATATATTTATAATTGGTTTTGCCCAAACAACTCACTTCCAGCTTTTCAGTCATACCAAAAAACTATTCTGATTTTGTGTATAATACATATGAAAATTTCTGGTGAGATATATGTAGAATACAAAAAAAACCAACATGAACAAATACTCCTATGCAGGCTGCAGTAAAGAGACTTGCAGCTCAAATTCACAGAGCACTTTACAGGAGGCAACAGAGCACATCCTATTCCCACCAGCTATTCTCATTTAAATATCATCTCGAGGTGGCTATTAACAAGAAAATCATGCCTGGGACATAGCTGCTCCCAGCTCCCCAGCTATTACCAGAGGAATCCAGTGCGACAGAACAAATTGGATTTTCTTCTCCACAAATTCACTCTATCTAGAAACTACTTACACCTATTTGTGAAGCTGTGTAATCTAAAGCACTGAGGCAACCCAAGTTCTTCACAAATTCCATGCAGCTTCCAGCATCAGCACAAAGACTACAGTGTCTAGGAAAAGGTACAACTGCAAGTGCTGGTGCAGCATCGGTTCGGAGTGAATTCCACTAGAGCAGTTGTGTGGGGATGCATCTCGATTGCTATCTGCTCTACACACCGAGTGCTGCATGCTGGAAACCACAAGTGGTATTAGAAAAAAAAAAAAAAAAGGCAGGTGGCAAGAGTATCCTGTTTTATGCAAATTAATTAGAGCCCTCAGATTCCTGGCAAATGGCCAGAGCTCCCAGATGAAGCCTGAAGGTTTCACAGAGAAAGGAAAAAAAAAAGACCAAACTAGTTTTCAGATAGGCAATAATATACTCCAGCATGATATCAAGCCTAACAGAAAAATCCAAAATTAGTTAAAGCAAAATTGTAATCTAAATTAGGACATAAGTAATTAGGTCAAGCTAATACCAAAACCCATCATGCAAAACGTTACAATGAAGAGACCAACAAGGCCTCTGAGGGCTGCAGAAGACAATTGAATGGCAGAAAGTTAGCTAACTGTAATTAGTGATTAAGAAGAAAAACTTTCTTCCACACTGACCCACTTAAAATAAGTGGAAATTTTAAAGATATACACACAAGACTGAATTTGCCAAGAGATCTTAAGGGGTTTTATGCACAGAAAGACCAAATGTGGCACGTAGCTATTTCCCATCCACGGACCAAACTGTAGAGTTCCTTTAATTTGTGCAACAGATGAAAGCTTCCTCTTTAAGGTTTGTAAAGAGCTTCACGACTACAGAAGCTATAAAGCTCTGAGTTACACACCTATCTAGATTTAAAAAAAGGTCAGAAGACCATGTCAAGTGAGCTAAGTTCAGAATGACTGCAGGTTCCCCAGTAAGTGGTAAAACAAATACACAGATTATGAAAGAAACCACAGAGAAAGCTCATTTTTATCTTTTGTGAGACTTGAAATCTCAATGCACAAAAAGATAACATGTGGTGATTTTCACAGGATTAGGACTTCTCATCAAGCTCCTGTGTCTGAATCTATCGTTGAGTAGCCACCTAACCCCGTGCCAGACCAACACTGCTTTAAAATAGAATCAAGCAAATTCTTCACCTGATTTCCTCACCCACTGGAGTCCACACAGCCACTTCAAATAACTTCTCTTTACCCACAGTCATCTTGAATTTGCACACTTTGCTTCATCCCTAAAATAATCTCTTCAACAGACATGAATAATTATCTATTTTTATCTTACTCAGCAATGTCCAGCCTTTGTAGCAACCTTGACATGCCATCCACCTAGTTCCCTGATGCTTTTGACTAATTTCATTCTATTCCCTAATCTGCAAATGCTTTTCCTCAGACAGTCCATATGGCCACCTTTTTCTGGTACTATCTGCACCACTGGGTCAGGCCAACAGTCCACCCAGCCCACTACTGTCTGCAGTGACACAAAATACTACTTGGAGCAAAGCAAGCACAGTGGATATCTGACTCTCCTTTGATACAGGACACCAGCTAGAAAAATCTGTCATTAAAGTGATGCATTCCCTCTAAAGGAGAGTTCTAACATATGCTATGAACACTTTTTAAACAGGCTTGCAGGATGGACTGCTAATTACAAAAGCATCCAGCTCTGGAGTCCTTGGCACAGGAAAGATACAGACCTGGTGGAGCAGGTGCAGAGAAGGGCCACAGACATGACCACCTCTCCTGTGAGGACAGGCTGAGGGAGTTGGGCTTGTTCAGCCTGGAGAAGAGAAGGCTCCAGTAAACCTTACTGCAGCCTTCCAGTACTTAAATGGAGCTTATAAGAAAGATGCCAACAAACATTTTAGCAGAGCCCATTGCAACAGGACAAGAGGTAATGGTTTAAAACTAAAGGACAGATTTAGGTTAGATATCAGGAAGAAATTTTGTATAATGATGGTGGTGAAGCAGTAGAAGGGGTTGCCTAGAGAGGTAGTAAGTTTCTATTCCCTGACAACACTCAGGATCGAGTTGGATAGGGCTCTGAGCAACAAGATCACGCTGTAGATGTCCCTGCAGGGAGGGTTGGACTAGATGACCTTTAAAAGTCGCTTCCAACCAAAAAATTCTATGAAACAGTACAGCATTAAGACACAATATATGTAAATGCCTGGTTCAGCCTTGCTTTTTTAGGATTTTAGGTTTGTACTAATGGCAGTACAGAGTACCAACACCTCTGGAAAACACAGAGGATGTGTCATTCACAGGCTTCCACAGGCACTGGAAACTTCAGACTAGTCATGAGAAGCTACAAAAAAATGGATGGTTAAAGGAAGAGTGAGAAAAAACTGTTTCCTCTGTGGTCTTAAGATTTTGTGTTCGGTATTTATTCATCCTACATTGTGTTTTAAGCTGCAGTCACAGAAGTCAGTTGATACCACAGCAAAAGCACAGGTCAGCTCTTCTACAAGCCTGAGCAGTTTTCTTCTACAATGTCAGCATGTCTAATTCCAGGCTGCCATTACCGTCTCACTAACAACATTCCATGCATTTCTCAACTGACCACAAAATTTCCCTAAATTCCTCCACTTGACTACACACAGCGATATCTCCACTCACTAGAAAGTGATTTCCAAGTTGAAGCAATACCTGAAAACCCCAGTACACATCACTTGCATAGCAAGTGTATCCATAACAACTCAGAATGTGTTCTAACAAGACAAAAAGGTCTGTAATTCCGAAGGACTCATGATTCCTATTACACACTTCAAAATCCTTGTCAGGTGAAAGACATCTCTCAACCTCATTTAGTCAGCTGAACTTCCAAAATCATCTCTTACAGTCACCAGATCCCAAATTAGATGCTTTCAAAAGCACAAAGACAACCTGGAGAGAATCAAAATGACTTCAAAAGCAGGAAGACAATTCAAAGAGTCTAAATTAATTCACAAAACTGGACACAAGTCTTCTACTGCGAAGGAGCCAACAAGAAATAAGTTTACTTCTGATGCTATTTTATAAAAAGGATAATGAGAAAGATTTGGAGGCATTGCAGATCTTTTGCTGAATCCCACTTATTCAATGAGTAAAAACATGCTTGACTGCTTAGACAGCTGTCCAATTCACTATGACTTCTATTTTTTTAAAAAACCTGCAAGCTTGACCAAGCTAAAGCCACAGTCTTACCTTATCATCTATACTGTGAGTGGACAGAAGTGACTGAACTAGGATAACTGTAGCCAGAGGTGGACTTACTTGAAACCTACAAGGGAAGGCTGCATTTATTAAGCAACACCCCATATTCAGTGATGTTTTAGAAACTATTTGGTTACTCTCACTTACTAGCCTTGAAACATTTATATAGAGAATAAAACCTAGCATTCTCTAAAAAAATAAATACAATGAGGTAATGAAAACAATGCATTGTTATAAAGACATTTATGTTGCATTTTTACCACTGTAATACATTTAATTCTATCAGCATTAGCTTTGGGGGTTTTCTACAAGAAGGTACATGCAAAAACCATCTGTGACTGGAGGTGAAGAGGAAATGCTACTTCATAAAATCCATTGTACTCATTTTTCAGAAACATTCACATGAAATTAGAAATCTGTTCTAACAGCAGGTGATACCATTAGCTTGCAGTATGAATAATGCTAAAGAGGTCACAGTGCAGAAACCATAGGAATGGATATGAGACAAAGAAAGCCAAGAGCATACAAAGGCACACAAGTAGCAGTCCAGACCTTTACCTCAGATTTGTTCTATAAAAAAAACCCAACAACCAAGCAGGGTTGTGGAAGAAACCCCACTTTCTTTAGAAGAAAGAAGAAAACTGTAATTTTTAAAAGCTGATTTTTGTTTGCAGTTTTAGTAGTCTGACAGAAGTGAGAGAGGTGACTAATGAAGTTTTAAAAGTACTTTTAGTCTTTGGACATAAGATTCCATTATTTTTTCCCTCTAAAAATTAAGATTTTTCTCATTTGCACTTTGTCACGAGGGGACTCAAGACAGTGAGGACTTCATCATAACCAGAAGCATCAGCACATTCTCCTCACTGAAGAGACAGAACATTAAAATCTTTGCAACACAGACTGAGGGAAGAAAAAAAAAGGAGCAGAAACAACTGAATCTATATTATAACCAAGAGAAATCAGAAGATAGAAACGCTGAAGTTTTTTAAAATAAGATTGGCTTACAGAAAGGTATGGCATTTTTTAAAGAGGAGAAAGTTTGGAGTATCTGTTGTCTCCACATATTAATCAACTTGAGACCTCAGTAAATTCTGGCATAAAGTCCTCAAACTGAACAGAGGAGGACACTACCTGTACAGTCACCTTAAAGCTCAGCAGAATTGGGCCAGAAATCCATTTTCTACTGCAAGCCTAACAATGCAGCATTGTTAACCCCTGCACAAACAGCACTGGTTATGAACACCACACTTGTCAGCGAGAGCCCTTCCGAAAGACAAGGATATCCACTGACCTGAGTCTTATATATAAACACAAAACCTGCAATAACTTGTATCATATGTCAGTGTTGTCTTGTTTCCAAGACAAGCCTGTTTAGAATAGAGTAAACCAGAAGCTCTACCCAGAACTGTAATCTAGAAAAGATTTTGTAGCAACTCCTATAGTTTCTTCATTAGTAGGTCAACTTGTCTTTCTGATCTACTAGGAAAAAACACATAGCTATTTTATTTTAGTAACAGATCCCACTGCAAATAATTCATTTTTTCCATGCTATGATATTCTCCTACCAAGAGAGTTTTTTTATTTTAATAAATGGTGGGGTGGGGGAGGAGGGAGTTGGAGCAGGTATGAGGTAATGAACAGGAATTCACCTGACCTGTACATGAAGGAAATTCAAGGAGTTAGTGCTGCTTAAGGTCAGTATAATTCAGAATACAAGAGCAATATATACCCATAGTTTTACTTACTGTCTGTCAGGAAAGTAACAGACTGGATTAATACTAGAGCAAGTAATGCTTTCAAAGTTTTTCAAGGAATAAGAAGCCTCTTCAAAGTCAGTCTTTTCCTATTGTAAGAAGTGATGAAATACACAAAGCCATACCTAACATGGAAGGGAAAAGTAGGTTCTCAGGGAATACTGTCCAAAAGAAAGCAGATCAATTTGAAAATTTCCAAAGACATTAAAATGAGACTCCTAGATTGATTTTTTTTTGTGTGCTAGAAGGGAGCTAACCAAGCACTCTGTTACACTGCTGGACAGAGAAAACATACAGATTGTTCTTGGCTCCGAGATCCAACACTGCTGGACTGAACAAGTTATTTGCTCAAGTAATTAGGGCTACAAAAGCTTAAATTGCTTTAATAAAGAACTAACAGGTCAATTACTGTGGACTGTAGATTTCTGACCTTCTGAGTCTAAAGCATGACCATTGCTTAAATCCTTAAAGGTGAGTAAGGTCAAGACTTCTGTTAACTCCCCATCACAAACAGGAAAACCCACCATAACCCCCACAATGCAAGTTTTAAGAGCACAACTAAGAGCAACGTGTTTGCTCAATAAATAAAAAATAGGTCAGCTAGCTCTTTTTTTTTTTCTTTTCAAAAAATAAAAGCTTCACCTTTGAAGGTGGTTCTGCTATGAGGAATAAATGTATAAAAACCCCTTTTTGACACAGATTTGCCAGCCCCTCTTTCGCTTCAATCTAAAGGCACCTCACTCTAGTGATCAAAAAATCCCCCAAATACATCTCTTCCTCTCACAGTACAAGAAGAGAGCTAGTTGATTTCTCCTAACAGCACTGAGGCAGTGCAGTTATGAGTCACCAAGTTGAAAGAAACCCAAATAAGAGGGGGGTTATACAGTACTTAACCCCATTAGGGCCAAGAGATCACAGCCTGATTTTTTCATACCTCCAACTGAACCTGTACACACACAAGTAAATTGGGGAAGCAAACTACCAGAAGAGCTATACCTAAGAATCACTTTTGCACATAAAAGTGAAATCTTCTATGCATATGCACACAGAAAAGTAAGCAAACCATAGCTGACCAATACTCCTCATGCCTTAAATTCTGATCAGTGTGATTCAGAGGCATTAATCAACAAAACAAAGAGGTCACAGCCAACAACTGAACGGAGGCAGAACACAATGACAAATGACTACTGCTTTGTAGGGAGAATTATATCCCAGAAAGTCATATTAAAGTCAGCTTAACAGTTTTACAAAAAAGAAAAAAAAATCAATTAATAAATCCACAAAACAGATGTTTTCTCCAACAAAAGCTATGAATTTGTTGGCTGGTTCTCCTTCCAAATTAGTTAGAAGCAAGGACTTCCTGGGTTTGATAATGCTCAAAAATTTGGATTTTGGTCTCACATAATGCAAGTACTACCAAACTACTGGATGTTTCATAATAGCTATCAACCAACTATTTCAGCTCCAATAAAATAACATGGTGGAGTAACATGATCTTCACTTTGTAGGCAGGTGTGCTGGGAAGAGTTGGGGAATCTTCTTGGAGAGGTCAGGGATATTGTTACACTAGCAGAAAAAGGAAATAATTTCAAAAATTTCCAGGGCCAGAAACTCTCCCCTAATTCTATTTGGGAAAGGAAGATCCAGGAGAATTCAGTCCACAGATCAAAATCTCCAGAGCTCTTAAATCTAAAATATTATTTACTCTCTGATTAAAGCTGAAGTTTTCTCTTTGTCCTAAATGAAGCAGAAAAGGAATCCCATGATCAAGGAGCATTTTTAATTATTCTACTGAACTTCCTCCCACTACTACCCTAAAACACACGTCCAGTACAGCACTCAAAAGACCATGCTAGAAACAAAGTAAAATTTAATACACTCATGAACAACTTTCCTTCAGACCAGCGTTCTAAATCATAAGGTATTTACCAGAATTTCCTTTTAAAAGGAAATTCATCCATATATCTGAGCAGTGGGTTTTGTCACGGATGATTGTCAATTGGACCCAAAGTAACTCAAATCACTTGAAGCACCCATGAAATCTCTGACCTGCATTTCATTTTTGCAATTCCTTTCTGCTGAGGCTTTCATCCAAGCAATTCAGAGAATGACACTATGTTAATACAAAAATATTTTAAAAATAAACATTTACCATAACCCAAGAAGATAACAAAGAAATCATTAATTACACACAGCACAAATATTTCACAACTTTCATTTAGAAAAGAACACTACTAATGAAAACTCCCAAAATGCAAATAGTGTTTAAAAAGCAGTATGCCATTTGCAACAACTTTCCTTGTTACCAAGGCTTTATTTTATTGCATCCTCTCACTTCCTCGTTTGTGAGAAACCACACTGTTTTAAAGTCACAGGTGCTCACTGCAAGGAAGAAAGGGAGGAAAAACGAGTGGGTTTAGAGATGTTTTGAGACCTCTGATAGAAGAAGATTATCTTTGACAGTTTGGTCTCCTTGAGCAAGAAAACATTAAAAACTAGCCTAATTGTTTTAAGTGTGGCCCAAGAAGTTCAGCAGTAACATTACGTTTGGAGCTTCAACAGGAAAAGTTGTATATCCACAACCTGTAGCAGGATCTCTTATTAAGATTAAATACATCCACAGTGTAGTAAAAAAGAACCAAACAACCCAGCAGCTGATAACCTAATGAATAAAAAAGGACACTGAAAACAAGTTCTATTCTTCCCAATAAGCAAAGCGTTTGAATGAACTACGCCCTGACACCCCCGCCCATAGCAGACAAAACATGAAAGCTCTGCCTGCCTCTAAACCAAACAGAAAGCAAAAAGGGACACAGACATCTCCACAGGAAAAGCTGTTTTGGCTTAAACCAGTTTGAGTTACTACATCAACATTTAACTTTCTTGTAGAGTACACCTGTTGAATGTTTAAACATAACAATACGCTCTCAGATCTAAATAAAGCAAAATTTTCTCTGATGGAGAAGATGCTGTTTCACATTGTTTCGAGTTTAAATGTCTATAAGGTCTCGCACACTCTATTTTCAGCTTTTGTAATCTGTAAGTAATAAGAATCTATCTGAAATCTTGTAGAGTGGGAGCGTAAACATGTAAAAAAATCTTTACAGGAAAACAACAGCAAAAACACAGGGGCTGATTCTGCACACACATGCCGTTCTTTCCTCTCCTGCCCAAAGACGCAATGAACTTACCAGATTAAACACAGTTTCGACTATGTCTCTGTTGGACACTTCACCGACTTCCACCAGCCCCGTAAGCACGGCAAACTTCATCTTGATACCTCGGATGGGGACTCCTGGATTCAAAGGCTGCAGCACACTTCCCCCTTCGGCAGCATTTCCTTCTTTTCCCGCTCCTCCTCCTCCATCATCACCTGTTGGCTGAACAACTTGTTTGTCTTCGCTCGCCATGGCTAGTTCACTTCAGGTTACGGCTCGAATCGCACTCTCGCCGCTCCGGGAAGAAGGAGAGACTTGTGCTGCCGCGAAGGTAAACCGGCGGCCCACTCGCGCCCTTCAGCTCCGGCTCCTGAGGAAACCCGTGTCCGGCGGGGGCGGGAGGTAGCGCAGGGAGGACGCGCCCTGGGAGTCCCAGCTCCCTCCTCAGCAGGAGGCGTCTGTCAGCCGCTCTCTGCCCTCAGGCAGGTATTTACAACCCTGAAGGACAACCTGAGATGTTTCATCGAGTCGCGGTGGGTCGGGCGTTCTCCCCAAACCCGAGGGTCCCACCACCAGCCAGCCGCCCCCCAGCCCCTAGCCCCGCGCCGGGGAGGCGGCACCGCCGGCCGCAGGAGCGCTCACGCCTCTCCCCCCGGAAG
>VXBZ01006135.1:34298-52783 GCA_013399135.1 Heliornis fulica
CGCACCTGTACGGGGCGCGAGGTGCGCGCCAGGCGCGGGAACGGCGGCGAGGCGGGAGTGCTCCGTCCTTTCCTCAGCACCTCACGAACTGCTTCAGCCCCGCCGCTCTGTGCTCCCGGCTTGCTACCCCCGGGGGTCAGACTTCTCCCTGTGGAGAAACCCCAGGCGTCGGGCTTCTTCCCTGTGGAGAAACCCCAGGCGTCGGGCTTCTTCCCTGTGGAGAAACCCATGGGGTCGGGCTTCTCCCCTGCGGAGACCCCCGGGGTCCGAGCTTCTCCCCTGTGGAGACCCCCGGGGTCCGAGCTTCTACCCTGAGGAGACCCCGGAGGTCAGGCTTCTCCCCTGTGGAGACCCCCAGTGTCGGACTTCTCCCGTGGGGAGACCCGCTGCCCGTGGGGGATCCGGCCGGTCCCGAAGCCTCATGCACCAACTTGCCCCAGACTTTATCGGGCTGTTCTAGAACTGTGTGAAGTCTAAAGTCCCTCAAGGAATTTTCCCTGTGACGGGGGGTGGGTTAGAGGGGCAGTTTGTAAACACCAAACTAAATCACTCGTGCACAGCACAGCCGGCGTGCAGAAACGAAACCAAACCGCAAGCGGGAGTGCCTCCGCCTTTGCAGGGAGAGGAGGTTTAAAGGTTCCCGCTACAGCTCCTGCCGCCGAAGGAGGAGGAAGCGGGGTGGCTGGAGGGCACACGCCCCCCTCAGCAGCGCTCCTGCGGCAGCGGAGGAGCCGACTCCGCACCGGGGCGGGCGGCGGTTCTTCCTCCCGAGGTGCCGCTCTCTGGGGGCGAGTATAGGGCGTGCGAGACGCCGCCCAGGTTCGACGGGTGAGAGAAGCCTCGCTCTCTCCCTTTACCCTAAAAGCCTGTAAAGTAACGCGGGTCACGGAACGGCTTGCGGTGTCCCCGGGCTTGCCCCCGAGGAGGCGTTTTCACGGGCCGTGCCCCCCGGCTCGGAAGGGCTCAGCTCCTCCTTCACGCAGCCGGACGGGCTGAGCGCTCCTGCCAAACCCAAGCAGGGCCGGGCCGCAGTTCCCCGCCCAAAACGCCGTCCAGCACCCAGCGAAGGAGACGGCGATGTTCAAACCGGCGCCACCCGGCCCTCAACGAGTACCTAGGAGCGGGGGCAGCAGGACCGTGTCTCAACCCCGGCGGACGGGCGGAGGCGCGGCCTCTCCCTCCCCGCCCCTCGGCCGGGTGTCCTCGCCGCGGGGTGGCCATTTCCAGCGGGTAAGCGGTTGTGGTAACTCCGCACCGCTCGCCCAGCGATCCGGGGGCCACGGCTGAAGGGCCATCTCCTGCCAAGCGGCCGTGACCCTGCTCGGTCAGGGAGCGGGCTATGGCCGGCCCGAGGCCGGGAAGGAACGGACGATCTGAGGTGATCGGGACGGCCGGACAGCGCGGAGAGAGTCTGGGATTACCAGCGGCTGGGCCTGGCCCGGGGTGCCCCTCCTGGCACCGCTGCCGCCTCCGCAGATCCCCCTCCCCTCCCATGTCCCTGCCGGGACCTGCCGTGAAGGTGACTGTGAAAATAAGTTGGATGCTCGCTACGAAGGGAGGAGTCGCGTTTCTAAAGGCGGGGATCAGGCTCTGGGTGCAGTGACTGCACCTGCCAGTGCGTGCCTGCGTTTGCAGATGCAGATCCTTAGCTGAATAACCTATTGGTAACCTCCACGTAAATCCGCGAGTCTTGCTTCCTGGTTGTAAAGTGGGAGAACTGATGCCCTGTTTATGCTTCCATCTGAGCCGCAAATAGGCGTGCAAGTTATCTCAGATGTGAGGAGCCTTTTGTTAGACTTTTAAATGAACCTGTTCATCTGAAATTAATCTGAATATCTGGCAATAAAGAATTAAGAGGCTCTGATCCTCCAAACTCTTCATTTGAGGAGTCTTCAACTGTGCACTTTTAAGGAGACCGCTTGTGTTAACTGTAACACCTCTAAGAACTGCAGGATCTGGTACCAGCTTTCTAACAGACAGGCAAGTGTGTGAGTTTTGGTAATCAAAGTATCACAGCAATGTGATAGCATCCAAGATTTCCAAAGCAAGGATCATTCAGGGATGTGGGCATAACTTACAGATAGATACAGGATAAAAAATACATGTACCTTTTACCACTTAACTAAAAGCTGTCATTTGGTTAACTCCAAGGAAAAAGGAATGAATCTACAAATCAGTAAAAAAATCTGTTTTGAAATCTGACCCTAGTGAAACTCCAAAGAGGCCAACTTCAGTTTCATGCAGGAAATAAAATTTGCATGGTATATTGCACTGTGTTCAACGATGTCCAGAGAAGGGCAATGAAGCAATGCCTTGGGAAAGGGTTTGGATCACAAGTCTTATGAGAAGCGGCTGAAGGAACTGGGGCTGTGCAGCCTGAAGAAGAGGAGTCTGAGGGAAGACCTTATCATGCCACAGTACCAGAGAGGTGGTGGATACCCCATCCCTGGAGACGTTCAAGGCCAGGTTGGATGAGGCCCTGAGCAACCTGATCTAGTTGGGTGTGTCCCTGCTTCTTGCAGGGGGGTTGGACTAGATGACCTCTAGGAGTCCCTTCCAACTCTAGCTATTCTATGATTCTATAGCTACCTGGAAGAGGGGTGTAGTGAGATGGGTGTTGGTCGCTTCACCCAAGTAACTAGCAATAGAACAAGAAGAAACAGCCTCAAGTTGCACCAGGGCAGGTTTAGACTAGATATTAGGAAAGGTTTCTTCACTGAGAGAGTGGTCAGGCATTGACCAGGCTGCCCAGAGAGGTGGTGGGGTCACCATCCCTGGGGAGGGTTCAAAACACGTGTAGATGTGGCACTCCAAATTTAGTTGACATGGTGTTGAACGGATGGTTGGACTTGATGACCTTTAAAGTGCTACCTTAAAGATTCTGTGTTTGGAACAGTTATTTGAATGTACTTCTCCCTGACTGTGTCTACACAAGAAAAAGGAAAAAAAAGGTACAAATAACAGTTTTTCTAGAAAATGGCTTTCTGAAGTAACATGCAATGTTCTTGATAATTATGCTGGAAAAGATTGTAATTATTAAATTTACCTGTTATTTTAGCTAGATATATTATTATTAAATAATATTCTAACTTGTCTGTGACCCAATTTGAGAATGCCATACTTTGTGTGCATTGGTATTAAATTTCCTGTGATTTGGGGGTAAAAAAAGACGCTCTGGAACATGCTCCATTATAATGCTTGTTCCATTCCCTTCCTACATAAATTTCTTACATTGTTACAGTTATCTATAGAATGTATGTCAAGACTAGAATATTTTGTAACTGCTTCCCCATATGAATTTCCAAGTCCTAAGAAAGGAGTAAAGCTTTTTGTCTTTCTTATCTCCCATAGTTCCACACATATGTACATTATCTAACTAGAGTAGCAGTTTCTTCTTTGGAATTAGAAATGTTTAGTACTGCAATGCTGCCATGTTCACTCTCTGAAGCTACAGTGAGCTTGTGTGTACTCAGTGTGTAATCTTGACATTTTAATCGTAGGGTTTCCTGGTGCCAGCGTTTCTTATACGTGTCTTAGATGTCTCACTGGTCTTGCTGTAGGTTCCTTGTCTTTCTGTGAGTCACCTGTAGTTTCCTGAAGTATCGTCCTCCCTCTTCCAATGAGGATATAATTTTTATTTGAGCCTTTAAACTGGCTAAGTGCAGATTTTTGCACAGCAGTTTTACCTGCCTACTTTAAGTATTCCCTGCATTCACGTTGGCCTTTATTTGAGCTCTTCATCAGGTTATCTGCCATGTGACAAATAATGTTTGCAATTTTTTCTGTACCTAGTGATTTGGACCATGAGTTCTATTTGTGGCCTCTTCTGTTAGCTGAATAAAATGCAACATTTATTGTTAACCCATTTCTGTTTTCTTCTTTTATCATCACATTAGAAACAAAATAAGTAAAAGACAATTAATTGCTAAAATCCAGCTTAATGGATTTCAGATGTTTCCACACAAACAGCATTCTCCAATAGTCAGATAATCCAGTTTGCCAGTGAAGAAAGCACTGTCACCTTGAATCCTGTCAGATCTTCCTGTATTTTCTTACAGATAAATAAATACTTCTTGGCTAGTCTTGATTGTTAAAGACAGTGGGGTATGTGTGTCGGTCACGGCAGGTAAAGCACAGCAGACTGCCAGCTCAGGGTTCCAAAGATAATTGTTTTAATTTGATTTTCCAGTCAGGTAGAACCAATGTTAAATTCTCCTGGTGATCTGTTCTCCATTTGGCCTGCATTTATGTTCAAGCAACCATGGCAGTTGCTAAGAACCCACCACCCAAGATTTGAAGAAGCAGACTATGTTAAATAAAAATTATTTAGAGTAGAGCTGAGAATTGGGAGTAAACTCTGTCTTAATCCTTTGACAGCTTTCCCAGTGTGGTTGTCTAATGCTGGTTCTGCCTTCCAAAATCAAACTGGAAATGTTGAGCTAAGGGAACAAAAAAATGACTTTACACCCCAAACAGAAATCACAAAGTATGGATTACAAAAGAATTTAAACCCCAGATTGCAAATGAACTCCATAACATTTTGTTGAAAGTACCAGTAAACGTTCTGAACTTGAAGAAAAATACACTTTTTGTTCAAGTTACCTTTTAAAGTATTCCCATGCATACTGGTTCAGAAGCTCTGTTCACATCTTCTGAACCCTCTATTCACCCACCAGACCCCATCTCAGGTGTGTTTCCCATTCTGGGCTCCCAGTACAAGAGACCATGAGCATACTGGAGAGGGTCCTGTAATGGGCCTCAAAGACGGAGAAGAGACCTAAGCTCTGATTGAGGTCGGAGGAGAGACTGAGAGCTGGATCTGTTGAGATCAGGGGAGAGAAGAAACTGCCTTCACCAAGAAGGTTGTTAATCATTGACACAGGCTGACCAGAGAAGTGGTTGAGACACCATCCCTGGAGGGATTTACATTACACGTGTAGATGTGGCACTTGGGGACATGGTTAGTGGTGGACTGGGCAGTGTTAGGTTAATGGTTGGATTTGATGATCTTAAGGGCCTTTTCCAACTCAAGTGATTCTGTGATTAAGGGCTGCTTCAAAAAATCTTTGACTAGAAATTAAATCCCAAATTAAAAAGCTGCTTATAAATACTGTTGACCTTAAATATGAGAGGTCCTCTGTTTCTGCAGGGAACATAATCGTTCAAGAGAGCAATGCAATCCCAACACAAAGATCAGCCTTGCCTAAAAAAAAAGTTTTCTTTTGATTAGAGATCAAGACTTTTACAGTATGTGCTAGATTGTATTTTTTTAATATATTTCAGTGCATTTTTAGAAGAGAGATTTTTACTTTAACATATTTTTAAAACACATTGGTGAATTGTACTTACTTTTGTTTAGAAGTGTAATCAGTGTATCTTTTGTCTCCACGTGTGGAAGATGGGTAGATTGCTGCCATCAGGGTTTTCAGAAGCACTGAATTAATAAATGAATGCTTAATGAGTCTCAGCTAGGTGGCATTAGAAAATGCATTTCCATTCTCTAAGGAAATCATGCTGGTACTGAATCGAAGAAGCTGCTTCAGCTCATTTCTTTGGTTCCTTCAGCTTAGGAAGGCTCTTCCAAACATCAATGTAATTCCCTAGACTCTCCAAGCCATGTCAGGAAATGGCTCATCTCCATCAAAGGAAACAGGAACTTTTACCACAGACACTTCTGAATAAACTTATGAAACAATCCCGAAGGATTCCATGAGCTCTGGAAGTGGCTGCTCAGGCCAGGGGCAGCTGCACCCACCCACCTTGTTACACCCAACTTTCACTGCCCTCATTTCTCATGGACTGTTTAAACTCTCCAGCCAAACCTGGTTTTGCTATTTGAAGGCAAGTGTTGATCACAAAGAGTCCAAAAGAAGCAAAATGCCTAAAAACAGTTCTGTGCTGGTTTTGGCTTAGGTAGAGTCAGTTTTTTTTATAGTAGTTACTATGGGGCTGTGTTTTGGATTTGTGCTGAAAACAGAGTTGACCATTCAGGGATGTTTTTGTTACTATTGAGCAATGCTTCCACAGAGCCAAGGCCCTTTCCACCTCCACCAGTGAGCAGGCTGGGGGTGCATGAGCAAAAGAGTGAGATGTACAACAGCAGAAAGTGAAAGGAATGAGTTTTAATATAAACTGGGATCGATGACAAGGAAGTGTGCAGAAAGACAGTCCACACATAGCAGTACAGGATCAAGGGAATCAGTGTTTCAGGGACAGAATGAAATCAGGAAGAAAAGAGTTGAAGACTGGAGCATTTGCCAAGCTCTTCCAAACTGCAGCATCTTGCATTAAAATATTATAATTGCCAGGCACCAAGGAATACTGTTATGTATTTACTTAGGAAATCATAATAAACTGAGGTGATCAAGGACTGTCAGAACAGATCAGCTGTGGTATTTTGCATCTCAAGACACTGACTGCTCTGCAAGGCAGCCAGGTGCTGGGAGACAGTAACCTTCTGTTTAGTATCAGGCCCTGTGCAAGTTAGTATTTCCTGGAGATACAAATCTTTGGCATAATCCTTTCTATATTAGCCCTTACATCCTATCCCCACTGCATCTATGAAACCAGAGATCCACCACTGATCAGATTACTCCAGTCACTACTGACTGAAAACAAAGAAAAAACATATACCTTCAACTCAACATGTTGTGAGCATCAAGCTTACTCTGGGGATATTGGGAGCTCCAGGAAAATCCAGCAGCAGGGGTTGGCTGTGGTAAGAAAACACAATAAAATGTTGACTAAACTTAAGAAATTAATTAAGCAAAAGTAGATCTAAACAATATCCATGTCATTATGTCCATCTTGGCTGATTAACACTTGGCCAGATGGTAACACATTGGTAAGTGGTGCTACTGACATTACAGCAATTAATCTGTAAGGGGGCACACAAAGCCAGTCACAGCTATTACTTAGATGAATACTCCGTGTAAAATGTATTTTCTTTGTGTTAATAAGAGGTGAATTGCAGGACAAGTCCATTGAGTTGTGTATGATGTCAAATCCTCACCCAAAACTGTTCATTATAATGCCACTAGTAAAAGCTAGACCACTGTATCTCCACAGCTACCAGCCACCTACTCACCTCCCTAAGAGATAAGCTGATCTCTTCTGTTAATGAGGATTAGGTACCGTTATGGAAACAACTTATTTGCATATGTATATATAAATGAAATTAAACTTGTGATACTGTATTTTAAAAAATCAGCAGTATGCTCACACTCAGAAAGCTTGCACAACTTCTGAGACAGACTCTGATATTTTGCAGCCCCTCTGTCCTGACTGAGTATCTAGAATTCTCTGTCATTATTGCTATCTACTACAGAGTTTCACATTCATACTTAAAGATGGATTCACCAGTACTACAATCCTGAGAAATAAAAAGAGGCCCCAGGGATCCAGAGGGGTTGGGGTTTTTTTCCCAAAACGTAGGCTAGTGCTTCTTGAAAATTTCTGTGTGAATTTAGGATTTATAATTCCTGGAAGACTCTGGGCTTCAAGTTTCTATCTGGAATGCTAGAGAGATGTTGAATAGGATTGTTTTAATCAAGGACCTGCATCAGATGAAGAAGCTGTACGGATCAGTGAAAAATCCCAAAGGAGGAAGGAAAAAAAAAGAGAAAAAATTAGCAATGCACATTTTATTCTCTTTATTTCTGTTCCATTTAGGAGCAATAATTTTTCATAAAGGAGAAGAGATGGGAGAACGTTGCAGGAATAATTGCACAATTGTGATTACTTAACAGCCAGGTAGGTACTGGAAATCTTTACGTAGAACTTCACAAATCATGGCACATAGCAGTGATTGCACACAGCCCATTGCCAGGCAGCACACCGCCCAGAAAACAGCCAGGAGCAGCTGCTGCCACGGTGGCTTTCAACATACAACAACCTCAGCTGCTGCACAGCTTCCTCTTCAGGCCCTCTGCTGAGTATGGGGGTCCTTGGGGAAGTACATGGTGCATCCCCTTTGGTTAACACTCTATATGTGATCCATTTCCTGCTGCCCCAAGCAGTGGCTCTAGATCTAGGTGATCTTTGAGGTCCCTTTCAGGCTAAACCTTTCTATACCTCATATCTAAGGGAAGATCAACAATCACACCTTCTATTTCACAACCTACACTTCCTTCATTCTGAGATAAAATCATTACACCCAAGGGAGAATTTTTCCCCAAATCTAGCTAATGTCACACCATATAACATTTTTTATTATTCTTAATTATGACTCTTTCCTTTAATTCTAATTTTTTAATTACTGAAAAAATCACCCCTAATGTGTTCCTTTTATCATAAAAAAAAAGCTAGCTTTCTGCTTCATCTTTCCATTCCTTTGTTATGTTCTTAGGAGCTTGCAAATCTGTAAGCACTTTTCTCCATTTGCAGGCCAATGCAGGGAGGTCAGGATGTTTATAAAGACTGGAATTTCTAAAAATTCATTTTGTGTTTTAGTTTTGATTATTGCCACTTAAGTGTAATGACAGCATCCATCCAGCTAGAAGTTCAGTTTCATTGGAAACTGCTTTTTTTTTTTCTTTTTCAGGGAACCCTGCTAATCAAAAATGTATGAGCAATGCTTTCATAAGTAAAAAAACCCCAACACAGTAAAATAGTCTCATAAGTAAAATAAAAAATGGAGAGTGAACAACTTTCTGTTCTAGCATGGCCATCTGTCATTTATAAAGACATCACCCCATTAACCTGTCTAATCAACCCCATTCTTTTTTCAAAGTTGTTTAAGTAAGTTTATGAGGAGACGTAGATGTTCTCTTGATTAAATCTGTTGTAAAACGACCTCCCCGGTGTTCTGCTTTGTGTGCATTTACACACAGAAAGGTAATTACAAGTACACATCACTACTGTAAATTCCAGGCTTGTCATATTACAGTACATGACAGTTTCATTTCCTCCCAGTGAAAATGAAATCTGATATTTTCTGTTCAAGCAATAATGACCGATTAGAATTTGTTATTATTAATGTTTGTCCTACAGTGCTCCAAGTCATGAGGTGGTTTCCTCCTACGCAGTTGAATTTATAATGTGGAAAAAAGGGGTTTGACACGTTGCTATACCACCTCCAACCATTCTCTCCCAAGTCTGGTTATGCCATCAATGAACTGGGAGATCCCTATGGAAAACCCACAATGTGGGGAAGAATATTACAGAGTTCACATTTAAAGTCAGGAGCTGACATATCCGATTCTTCTCGGTGGGAACTTTGGAAATCTCTCTGACCTTCAGGATATTTTGCTTTTATCACAGGGTCTAGAGCTTAGTTCTCTTGCATGTGGATGTAGTTCTGCAGAAGTCAGTCAAGTTGCATCAATTCTGAAGCAATTTGGTCAGCTATCTTCATCTATCATCATCCAGCGTCTTCTTTTCCGACAGGGTTTGTTGAAGGTTTTTATTTCAGTGCCTTCAGTTTCTATCAGTAATGAGGAAACTACTGGAAACTGACCCTCGGAAAACCTGCCCAAGGCATGAATCAAATAACTGCACCTTTCCTATGAGGACAGGCTGAGAGAGTTAGGGTTGTTCAGCCTGGAGAAGAGGAGGCTCCAGGGAGACCTTCGAGAGGTCTGCCTGGAGAAGAGGAGGCTCCAGGGAGACCTTCTAGCGCTCTGCCAGTACCTCAAGGGGGCCTACAAGAAAGATGGGGAGAGGCTGTTCAGTAGGGCCTGTTGTGATAGGACAAGGGGTGATGGTTTTAAAATAGAGGGAGGGAGATTTAGATTGGATATTATTGGATATAGAGTTCTTTCCTGTGAGAGTTGTGGAGCAGTGGAACAGGTTGCCCAGGGAGGTGGTGGATGCCCCTGGATCCCTGAAGACGTTCAAGGCCAGGTTGGATGAGGCCCTGAGCAACGTGATCTAGTTGGGGGTGTCCCTGCTTCTTGCAGGGGGTTTGGACTAGATGACCTCTGGGAGTCTCTTCCAACTGTAATCATTCTATGAGTCTATGAACTGTGCTGTACCTGGGAGCCACAATTGGAAAGCTTCTACAGTAGGCAGTCAAAGTTCATGTAAATACCTGAAATACTGAATATCTTTTACATGCTTTTCTAGTCACTTATCTAAGTTCCTAACAGGTTATAACTGATAAAATGCCAATTTCAGCATTTGGACTTTATTGTCCAATTCCTTTATGTAAAATAAAATACACGAGCTCAGATCCCAAGATGAATAGACTTACACACATGGAGAATTTCTTGTAAAGACCCTTCAGTGGTGACAGAAGCACATTTATTTTTAGAGTGCTGATCACTTGGTTTGACAACCAAATCTCATTATGTTACATGTGAAAATTTCTTCTCCTGAGGTTACCAGAGAGTCAGATAATGCACAAACCCACAGTCAAAGAGGAGGAAAGACCATATGAGACCATATGTAGCTGGAGAGAAGGTTAAAAAAAAAGGAGCATGAAGCTAGAATTTTATCTTATAATTTGATAGAAAGCAGACTATAATTTTTGGGATTCTTCATTTGGAAGGTGGAAACCAATCTGCTCTACCCTCTCTGAAATGCCATGGAGGAGGCTGGTAAAGAATCAACTGAGGGTGTGGCCAGCACATCTCTTGACAGATCTCAAGGTATCAAAAATTCAATGGCAGCCTAAAAATATTCAGGCAAAAAATAAATAACCTTGGATCAAGTAGAGACAGAAGAAGGGTGAATCTGTTTCTGAGTCTGGCTGGCCACCTCTTCCACCTTCCCAGTTCATAAGCACACATAACAGTCACAGGCAGAAAGGTGCAACAGTTTCTCATGAAGAAAACGGACACTGAAATCCTAGAAGTAAGCTTACACCACCTTTACAGTCTGGAGCCAATGGGATGCAATGCCATGTGGCAGGTAACACTCTAATCTGGTTGTGCACAGTTTGAGAGCTACTTTCCTTACAAAAGCAAAGGGAACTACTAGCCCCAGAGAGTAGAAGCAGCAGTGGCAGCTCAAAACCTCTGAGCTTGAGCTTGTTTGGGCAGCTAGCAGACAGGATCTCACAGGAGGGTGTTCTGAAGGGCTGGGGACCTCAGAGAGCTGGTCAGTCTTGGAGACCAACCTGAAAGCAGAAGGACAACCCATCCTGAACTGCAGGAAACTGGGTGTGCATCCAGGTGGCCCGACTGGCTGAACAGGAAACTCCCCATTTCCAGTAAGAGAAGGAAGTGTATGGGGCTGGAAGCAGGGATGGGCTGTGCACTAGAAACAGAAGTATTGTGGCCATGCAGGAACGGAGATGGGTGTAACACCCTGTTAAGTGCTGCCCAGAGGGGCTGTGCAGTCCCCAACCTTGGGGATTTAAAGAGCTTGGATGCACAAAGTGCTAAGCAACTTGACTGAACTTTGAAAATAGACCTGCTCTGAGCAGGAAGCTGAAGCAGATGATCTCCTGAGGTCCTTTCCAACCTAAATTACTCAGTGACTTCATATTCTGCATAGAATCAAGAGCTGCACAGGCCAACCTAGATGAGTTAGCTCTAGGCCTGTCCATCTGAGTTTTTACTACCTCTACAGAAATGCTACTCACTTTTTTAACTTAGACATAGGATTTGAATATAATTTAAGCTTCACTCTTGCTGTGTCTTCCTTTTCAAATTGTGTGAAATTTATGTATCGATATGTAGGTTTATTTCTGGGACAGGGTGTCAGCTTTCAAAGCAGAATCCACATTGTCATGAGGATTCTCGAGATAGAATGAGCAGACTGATTTAATATACACTAAAATTGTTTTATAAAGAAATAGAGACCAAAGGCTACCTTCTGTTTCTTTTTAGGCATAAAGGCAGTTTGTAAAAATGTAATGTGAAAATGAGAGGTACTTCAGGATATTGTTAAAAATTGTCTCATGTGGAACACTGGTAGTTGTAACAAAAGAGATTTAGAAATATTTTCTGATAGCCAGTCCCATCAAGGGGAAAAAAAAAACCAATAAGCTCCTGTGTTAGTATAATGGAAAATACACAATAGGAGAGTAGCAGGGATTCTCTACAACATTCACAGCACACTCTGTTCTATAAATAATTTTAGACCAATTTATATAATTTATAGTAGGGAAATGGACTAGATGATTTCTTGATGGCACTGCCTGTAAAATATTTCTGTAACTTCTTTGTCAGGATACATCTCAGTACAGTCCTGAGCCCAGGATTGAGAAGTCTTTCCACATAAGCCCATGCCTATTGAAATGCATCGAGACATCTTTAGTTAGAACATCATTTTTAGCTGAAAGAGATCCCAAAAAGAATGACTAGGTGCAGAAATGAAGGTTTACATGTTCTAGTCAACAGCTGGACTGGTGACAATTGATGGCAATGCCATGGGTGGGGTTTCTTCCCTTTCCTCCTCTCTTTTTGAGCACACTTCCAGTAGAATGGAAAGGGTATTTATTCATTTCACAAGAATCCCTCTTTCAGCTTAAGTTTGCATCTTAAAAGGATACAAAATTAAAAGAGGTGTTATCACTTAGTTGCATATAACTGAATTTATAAATATTGCAAATTGGAGTCTTGCTTAAAGAAAGGAGCAGATATTGAAGAGATGGCTTGGGGTTCACCTGTAGAAAATAACCAGAAGTATCTGCTAATTTGAAGAGTCTTGACTCCAGTGTTAAAGGAATGTGAATGTTGTTTGGGACAGGATACATCATTATTGTAGTGATAAGTCTATTTTCTGCTTTTTGATAAAGAAAACCCTGACTGCCAGATTTCCTATGCCATTCATTGCCCTCAAATATTTTGAAGGCCCCCATCACCTTAATCAAGTTGTAAAAGGGATGGTTTGGGCTTGGGACCACATATGTACCAGTTACTATGCACTTCAGTCAGCCAGGGCCTGAAGATCACCATTTGGAAACCCTTATGAGAGCAAATAGCCCTGTTCTCCACTTACTAAATTCATTTAACAGCCACATTGTAAAATTATACTGCAAGGCATTCATGATCCTTGAGTTGAAACATGTTACTCTTCAAATAATGCTTTATAGTGAAATATTTACTCCTTGAAGGAGGAAAAAAAAAGTCTTAATTAAAATTGTGGTATCTGATCTTTCATCTTTTTAACATTGCCACCTAGTGCAACTGATGACTGGGTAAACTCAGCCTTTTAGACAAAAACATTTAAAGTCCCATTTTCTTAATTTGAAGGGGTGATGGATAAAATGCATGAGAGAAGTGAGATTTTTCTGCCAACTCCAGCATAGAGGAAACCTTGCATAATGAAGTGTTAACTAAGTCAGGCTTCTGCAGAATGATTTAAAATGTGACTACACCATCAAGAGACAAAAAAAAGAAGAAAAAAAAAGAAGCAGGGCTCCATGGTGTTTTAGTAATTTCAGTGTAAGAGATGCTGAGATTGCAAAGAAAAAAAGGTGGGAATGTTTGCTTTGGGAATTTTTCCCCTCCTAATTTCCAGTCCCCCAAACTCCTCCTCCTCCAGGGTTGGTTTTTTTTGGGTTGTTTTGTTTTCATTTTTTTGACATCTCATGCATCATTAGCTGGAATAAGTTATCATCAGTCTAAATTGCAGGATGAACTATAGCTGAGTTGGCAGCAGAGGGAGAGAGATGTTAACGTGCACCATAGGCAGACTTGGTAGGAAACAAATGCTCAATCACCTTCACAAGCGTAGAAGATTTTGACCTTTAAGAAAGGCACAATAAGGAACTAAAACAAATTTCTACAAAATGATGCCAGATATGCCAGTTTCAGGAAAAATCACTACACTCAGAAAATTTCCAGTTTTAGGGATAAATCTGAGACTATTCTATATAAAACACAATGAGGGGGTGGAAGGTGTGGAAATCAGATAATGAGAAACACAGAGATAAATAAAATATTGGTAATAAATTACTTGCTTAGGAAAATATAACAATTTTCCAAAATGCAAAACTTTCACAGAAAGGTCCTAAAACTAGTAAATCTGAATAACCCACAGAAGTGTAACCTAAAAGAGCAGATTATGGACCACAGGCCCTATTTGTACCCCCCTGTTTAATTTACAGAAGTTAAAAATTAAAAGGCAGCATGTAACATCTGGTCTCATTCCCTACAGAGACCTGATTTAATTGTACTTAGAGAGAGAGACTGTGATTTTTGTTTAAACAGCTTTCAGCTCTTTAAAAAACTCAGTATCTTGACTCTGCTTGTGCAGAATCTCTCCAGTCCAGCTGCCAAAACAGCAGCAAAAGGATTGATGATGGTTTGGGTTTTTTTTTTCAGGGGGTTTGGAGCTGATAGAGAATCACTGAATGTGTTGGGTTGGAAGTGATGTTCCAAGGCCACCTAGTCCAACCTGCAGTGAGCAGGGACATCTTCACTGGAATAGATTGCTCAGAGCCCCATCCACTCTGACCCTGAATGTCTCCAGGGATGGGGCCTCCACCACCTCTCTGGGCACCCTGGGCCAGGGATATACTAGCCTCAGAGGGAGGCATTTTTTCCCAATATCCAACCTAAATCTCCCCTTTCCTAGTTTAAAACCATCACCCCTCATGCTATCACTCCACGCCCTCGGGAACAGTTCTTCCCCAGATTTCTTATAGGCACTTTTCAGGGACTAGAGGGATGCTCTAAGGCCCCCCCCAAAGCCTGAACTTCTCAGGGCTGAAGAAGTTCAACTCTCTCAGGAGCCTAAGTTCACAGGAGAGGTGCTCCTGCCCTTGGGTCATTTTTGTGCTGAGATCTGGACATACTCTAACTGGTCCATGTCCCTCTTGTGCTGAGGGCTCCAGAGCTGGACACAGCATTCCAGGTGAGGTGTCCCCAGAGCAGAGGGGACAATCCCCTCTCTGGATCTGCTAGACACAATCATGGGAATACAGCCCAGGATGCAGTTGGCCTTCTGGGCTGCAGGTGCACATTGGTGGCTCATGTCCAGCTTTTCATCCACAAGTATCCCCAAGTCCTTTTCCTCAGAGTTGACCCATTGGCACCTTCCCTCCCTGCCTGTTCCCCACTGCTGGGACATTACCTACAGCAAATAGAACAAGAGGTGAGAGGGGCTGGAGAAGCAGCAAGCTACCATGTTAGAAAAGGTAAATAGTGTAAGTAAACTAGTGCTGGGAAGCAATCCACACCAGCAGGAAGGTTTTTTCTTTGTAATTCCTGTGTTGTGCCAATAATGGTTTGCTACAGTGGGATTTGAACTATCCAAAGTATTTTTAATTAACAACAACCACAAAGGAAGAAAGCTGTGTTTGTTCAAGGAAATAGGACAACACAGAGGTTCTCCTGTGAGGTGAGGCTCTAAGGAAAATACTGTCAATGAAGCAGAAGGCTGCCTGCTTCTAGGCTTGTGCTGTGGTATAAATACTGAGACCCAGCTAAATCATGTAAATTTGAAGCAAAATCCAAAGCAGAACATTAAGAAGGGTACAGCAGTGCTGTGCAAAAGCATATTTTCACCAAGAACAAACACTGCCTTGCAAAGCACTCAGACCCTGCTTCTTTTCTGCCTGAGTTACACCTGAACTGTTGGCCAACATTACTCCAAATTTCATTTACATTTTATTAATCTATTCAATGATATCTGCTTGTTGTAGGCAAAAGCCAAGAGTTACACAGATCAAACCTCAGTATTTTTCCTGATTTAGAGGCTTTTGTGTATAAACTTCATTTACCATGAAGGCAGACCATAAGCTCTGGTGTGCAGGTAACAGATCTGGGTTTACTTGGGCTTTTTTGTTTGGTTTTCTTTTTGCTGTGCAAGTTATTTCTGTAGATTTACCTCATCTATCAGGTTTGCTAAATTGGGAGTGCAAAGACAGTTGTAGGAGCTATCTGAGAAGGGAAGAAGGGAATTTAAAACAGAGCTTGTGTTTTGCTTTGCCTGTAAGACAGAATCAAAGGGGAATTTGGGGATGGTGTGTATTAGGTATGTAAATTAAAATGGAAAATTGCTTTTTTTACATATAGAAAGAATCATTTTCCTGATGTAGATGCTTATGGTTAACCCAGCAGGCAGCTAAAACAACCACACAGCTGTTTGCTCACTTCCCCCTCATTGTGAGGGGGAGAGTAGCTAAAAGGAATCAGTAAAACTTGTGGGTGAAGATAAAGGCAGTTTAATAGGACAGAAGAGGAAGATGATGATTATGAGAACAACAGCTCTACAAAAGAAGTGATGTACAATTTCTCACCACCTGAAACTGATGCTCAGCCAGTTCCTCAGCCACTACACTTCCTGGCCAACTTCCCAGTTATATATGGACCATGACATCATATGGTATGGAATATCCCTCTGGCCAGCTCCAGTCAGCTGTCCTGGCTGTGTCCCTACCCAGCATACTGGGAAACCCCTGCTTTCCCCTTGGCAGGGCAGTATAAGGAGCTGAAAAGTCCCTGACTGCTTGGCCACAACTATAAACATCGGTGTGTTATCAGCAACATTCTCAACCTAAATCCCAAGCACAGCACTGCATCAGCTGCTAGAAAGAAAATTAAACTTTATCCAGCCAAAACCAGGATAATGCTAAGTAAAATTCTGTTAATTCCTTCCTCAAGCATGAGCACATAAATAAGTTATACGAGAATACTTTTGGTTTTGAGTAGTATATTCATAAATATTAGAAAAAGAAAATCTCAGTTACAGAAAGTAACAAAAGCTAGCTAAGTCTCTTGAGTTTTCAGTTTATTAAAATATTTCAGTAGTCTTGCTTAGATTCTTGAAAATAATTTATGTACAGAAGCTAAACATGTTAAATTAATTAACTGCAAAGAACCTTCAAAGAAAGAAAGGCTACAGTTATAATTTTTAACACACCAGGATAAAAACAAGAAACTTTCTCCAAAAATCTGGGTTAAAGTAAAGCATGGTTTCTGTTGATTACTTGGAAAAACTTTGTATCATCTGTGTCTAAAAGAAAGTGTGCAGGTTCCTATAAAACAGTCTGTTTTGGTAGGAACTAGTGGTTTTCACTTGTGGTTTAAAAAAAAAAATTAAAAAAATGAAGGTACCACAAGGTTAAATTTCCTAGGAACACAGTCTTTGACACACACAGCAGGAAGAAAATGTTATTAAAACAACGATTATTTAAATAGAATGAATAGAAATCCATTTTGTTTAGACTGTAAACCTGAAAGCACAAGAATGAACAAGACTCTCCTGCCCCTTTTTTAAAGAATAATACAAAGCAGCCATACCCAGAAGTGTTGACTGAGCTGTAGCTTTCCTTGACTTTAAAGCTGCCCTTCACTTCATCTGCACTGTGTGATAAGGATAGTGCCTTCTCCTTTGTTCTAACCTGCAGAAAGATCTTTGGGGCTGATTTCATTTAGGGAAGCTGAGAACAAGAAAGTTTCTGTCCTTACACAACAATTAGTAGAAAAGAATATTACAGAACCCCTTCATGTTGAGGAAACTGACTGCCAAGGCCAGTAATGCTGGCTGGCAAAAATAAAATCTCAAAACAGTTTCATGGGAAGTAGAGAAAGGTGAGAGAGAAGAGAGAAGCTGATGCTTCCTCTACATTTCCAAAGATTTACAAGGAGCTACATTCTGGCTTCTGAATTATGAAACTAAACTTACTCCTAGGAGGGGGTTGCAACCCCTCATATAAGAGTACAAATACTCTTTTTTTCCCCACAAAGCTTTCCTGCTACAAATAGAGATGATAGACCTTCATAACTGAAGGGAGAACTTGCAAGAACATGTATCTTTCAAACCCAGTTCTGGTAAGGACCAACATTTCTTTCATAACCAGTTCTAGCCACTTGAAATTGTTTTGGTTTACAAGATAGATATAAAAAAACCCCACACATGCATTTTACAACTCACCTCTTGGACCAGTTGCCAGCCATCACCCTCACAGGCCAGTTTGGTGAGACAGGAATACTTCTAGTTCTTACAGTCTCTGTTGAAACCACCTTGCTTGGGGTTGTAACAAAGCCTAATGATCCTTCCCCTCTACTCAGCACTGGTGAGGCCACACCTGGAGAGTTGTAGCTCTGCTTTAGCCAGCAGCAAGTACATCCTGCAGCCAGCTAGAACTGGCAAAGTCCACCATGGAGGGAGCTCCTTGTGTCTTCTTACAGAAGCTACAGCACCACTGCTACCAAAACCTCAACATATATAAACCCAATACAGAAACACAGAAGTTTAAAAGTGAGAAGCTACAAGAGACATAGGCAAAAATAGGTAAAAATTAGGAACTTTGACCCACATAAAGGGAATTGTTTAAACAAAATTTAAAACCTGTCAAGTAATGAGGTGTAGCAAGAGGAGTTCATCAATGACCTAGATGAGTGGATTGAATGCAGCTGAGGGTTTGCAGATGACACCAAGTTGGGTGGGAGTGTTGATCTGTTAGAGGGTAGGAGTGTTTTACAGAACTTTCTTTGTCAGGGCACTTGGACTTGATGATCTCTGAATGTCTCTTCCAACGCCTACAATTCTGTGATTCTCTGATCTGGACAGGCTGGACTGATGGGTCAAGGCCAATGGCATGAGGTTAAACAGGGCTTGGTGATGAGTCCTGCTCTTGGGTCACA
>VXBZ01006135.1:68360-81782 GCA_013399135.1 Heliornis fulica
TGGAGGGAGACGGGGAGGGAGGTAACGGGCACCACAGGGCTGTGGGCGGGCGGGCGCATAGGCAGGGCTGAGGGTTCAACTTGCCTTCCTGGCTCCTCCGCGCTTCCTCATGCTCCAGCTGCGGCGCGGGGTTCGTGCTCTCTCACCCCGCTCAGATGTGGCGGCCCGGGCTGGCTCCCGCCTCGAGGCCACGCATCGGCCGTGCCCAGTCAGCGGAGGAGCCTCCGATCTGCCCCGCATGTTTCTGCCGGCCCCGTCGCGGCAGCTGAGGGGAAAAGACCGCGGCAGAGACACCCGGTCTCTCCTCAGAGCTTCGAACGGCGCAGCCCAACGTAACCGCAGGGCTCTCCCATACCCGGCCCTGAGGCGGCCGTGTGAGGGAACAGCAGCAGGAGGCTCGCTGGATTCCCGCCGGTTTACCGATGGCGCAGGGGGCGGCGTTACATTGAAACAGGTGTTAGAAACCCAGTTATTTTCACTGAGCTCAACGTACAGAAGCGTCCAGTGCAGCCCAGATCTGTGGGGTCTGGAAGGCATGCGAGGCGAGTTCCGAGTCCCGAATTCCTTTTCGAATACGCGCACTCCCCCGGGGCAGCTGGCGCGGCTTCTCTTTCTTCCGCCTTCCCTTTTCGGTTGAGTTGGGTTTTTTTTTTTCCCCCTTCTCACAGTCTGGAAAATTTCCATCTGCCAAGAAGCGGCCGGCACTCCAAAGGAGCCCCACGCATACTGCACTACAGTCTAATTGCTCCACTAATTTGATTTGAGCATTGTCTTTCCGTATCTGCACGTATATGTCATTGAAATGTGTAGAGATTAACAGGATAGGATGGAGCACCTCAAAACAGATTTCCATCTGCCTCGGAGCTCGCTTTAACACCAGCGCTCCCCTAGTCAACGCCTCGGTTTTGTTTTTGCCCAGGCTTTGTAAACATACCAGGAGAGCTCTGACTGTTATACCTCCAACTGAAAACATAACTATTTCCATCACAGAAACTAAAGATCAGGTTGCTGACTTGCAGAGAGGCTCGAAAAGCAAAAGCCTTGTCTGTATTTATACTTGCCTTTTGGGAGCTGAATTTGATAGGGAACAAAGGCATTAGTTAGCTGGGGATTTTGGATTCATTCTCTGCTTCTTGCTATGGGTACTGGGATATCTAAATATAGCGAAGATTTCATGTTCTTCCAAGCTGACAGAAGTGAAGTGTGGGTTTTGTCAGTTGGCAGGCTTTCAATTTCATCCTGCTGTGCTTCCCAGAAGGAAATTACCAGACTGTTGTTACCAGTCACGGGTAGCAGGAAAGAAAAAGAAAATCGAGGTCTAAATCACTTTATAAATACCTGTATGTGTACTGAAATAAGGATGTGATGATGCTGTTCATCCTGCAAAAATAGGGAAAGCCTAAAATTCCAGGTGATCAGCTCCACTTACCCAGTGGTCTATCCCATGTTGGTCTGGTGCTAGGATGGTGGTTCCCAGCACGACTGACCTTTATCAAGTTGACAATTAAGTACTAAGTAATGAAACCTTTCTTCATCTAAGAACTTGCTAAACCAAGAGCATCTAAAGCAACATGCTTTGAGCTGTGAGTGACATGTTTAATGGAGGCTTCCAGAAGGCTCATGCCACAACCATTTTCTACTAAAGCAACCAGTTACCTTTGTGTGGTTTTGCAAGCACACGGATTTCATCTAGTAATTAAACCCAGTTTTAATAAATATTTCAAGTCTACAGATGCAACTTTGATTGGCATGGGGAAAGTACAACAACAACAAGGCACTCCAGCCCTCAATTACCATGTCTTTCTGGAGTACATGGGTGGCTCTTTGCTGCTTGATTGTGGCAGAACACCCTGCTGTCTGGTTTTGGGGTGTGTTTTTTGGCATTCAGCTGTGATCCTGGGTATTTTTAATTCCTTTACTGTGGCATATAATACCTTTCACTCATAATTCTTCTCTTTGAGCTACTGTTAGAAAACCCTCACTTAAAATCTTATTGTGGTTAGTTACAGTGATCTGACAGTCCAGTTGGTGCAACATGGACTTAATATCAACTGCATCTCAGCCTGCTGGACTTCCATCAAGTTGGTTTTTGCTCTACAAAAGGCTAAATAAGATTTTTCCACATTTTTCAGCATTCTAGATGAATCATCGTTAGTGAATTTTTATCTGTGCTGAGCCAAGTGGTGTGTTTAATTTATCTGGGCTGGAAAAGACTTCTGAGAGGCCTGTAGAAGACCTTGCTTGGCTGTGTTAGCCAAGGGAGGCCATTTCAGGGTTAGGTGGCAGAGAACTTTGGGCCAGACAAAACAGCAAAGAGCTGCAAGGGTTAGCTTTTTTTTTTTTTTTTTGCCAGGAAGGGGGGGATGTGCAGCCGTGTCTGTCCATGGATCTATTCTTAGTGCCCATTCCTAGATAGAAAAATCACAATTCTCTTTACAGGTCTGTGTTGAAAAGTATTGTTCAAGACCCCGCTAAATGTGACTAGACTGAATAGCATGTATAGATGAAAAAACTCTTAAAATCTAAGCAAATACACCTCTCTCACCTCTTCCCCAAGGAGCCACAGTGTGGATGTTTAGGCAGCTGTTTGAAGAGCGTGCATGATGAGCTCATTTTCTCACCCTACCTCCTGCTTTCACGTGTTCATATTTTAGCTGACATGGAGCAAAGCCATTCTCACCCTCATGTGCCCCACCACTTCTTCAACCTTTGTAAATGCTGGTTATTGCCAGGACTGCCTTACCTCCATCCCTCCAATGTGGGCTGGTCTGTGGGGAATTGTTTCTCAGTGAGTCATGCAGATCCCTCTAGTTTCTTCTAGGCAGTGCTGCGCTGTGATGGATTAGCAGACTTTGAGGGTGACATTGTTTCCTGAATGATGTAACAGAAAATTCCCCTTCCTGTGCTTCTTGTTTCCTGATCAGTTTTCCTCTTTGTTCTTGAAGACATTCCAGCAGCTGCACATCTTTTATTCCTACACATCTCTGCCAAGACAAGTTATGTCAACAGCTACTTTAATTAGCCTGGTACGGAACGGAGGGTATCAAGTCAGGAGGAGAGCCGTGCTGACATCCCGCCTCCTGCAAGACGAGAAGCGTCCGACCGCCGCGGGCTACAGCTCCACCTCCGAGCCCCGCGCTTCCCGCTTCGACCCGGATGGGAGCGGACGACCTACCACATGGGACACTTTCGGCATCTGGGACAATCGCATCGATGAGCCTATTCTCCTCCCACCAAGCATAAAGTACGGGAGGCCGATTCCCAAAGTCAGCCTGGCCAAGGTGGGCTGTGCTAGCCACATTGGGAAGCGGAAGGAAAACGAAGACCGGTTTGACTACGCTCAGCTGACGGAGGATGTCCTGTACTTTGCAGTATATGATGGACATGGTGGGGCAGCAGCAGCTGACTTCTGTGATAAGTACATGGAAAAATATATTAAGTAAGTGTGCATGAAGCAAATGCATGTCAGAGAAACCCCAACAGCGATTCCATCCTTAGGTCTGAAAGGGGACTGGTGGTTCGTAGATTGTCACTCATCCTCCTGGGTTTTAGAGTCACCTAGCCTGCTCAGCATTATTCAGTGCATGCAGGGAGGGAATAAAGCTAGGGGAGAGATTGTTCAGATGTTTATTTCTTAGAAAGAAGTTTAATTTTTTTTAATTTGATTATTTGCTTCCAGAGAATTTCTTACTCAGGAGGAGAACTTGGAAGACGTTTTGAACAAATCTTTTCTAGAAATAAACAAAGCATATGAAAGGCATGCTCACCTCTCTGCTGATGGTAGGTAAAAACAATTCTACTCTCATGGGTATGGAAAATCAGGTTTTTCTTATTTGCTCAGTAGTTCTGCAGTATAATGTCCAGAAGAGTGCTTCTGTTTTATGTAACAGGGGATTTTGCTCTGATTACTTTCTGAGAATGAAACAATTACATTTTACCTCCTTAAAATGAAACATCTAAATTAAATTTACTGGAGGAGATACTAATCTCGTTGTTAGCATAATTATCAATTAATTCAACTTAATTTAGTCAAGAAAGTTGTTTGGCAAGTTAGTAAAGAGTGATTTAGATTTGCAAGGATCATAACTTTGCTGTGCTAGAAACCTGGAGAGGAGGTTTGGTTTGGGTTGTTTGTTGGGGCTTTTGGTGTTTGTTAAGCTTTTGGTGTTGATTGTTTTGTGTTCATCTGGTTTTTTTTAAAGCTATTATTTAAAGCTGGGTTAAAAGCAATGTTGCCAAAGTTCCCTTTTCTCACTTGGGTGCTGTGCCTGGGGAGGAATGTAAGCCAAAATTAATACAGTTGATGCTTCTGCACAGAGTCACAGGAGTTGCTGAATGTTAAATGGAGGGGAAAAAAAGGCAGTGAAGAAGAAAACAAGGTTGGCTGTGGTAAAGCTGGCACCAGTCCTTTTAGACTCCTTAGTCCTGACTGTTAAACAAGTTCCATACATATGTTTAGAGGGTGGGATTACTCCACCTGGGATTCTACTTCCAGCAGCTGGAGTGTGTAGATAATAACTTGGGAAGGTAGATGGAGGTCCCCATCCAGTTCTGTCACAGGGGTTCTGTGTCCACGAGTTACAATTTTTAAAACCTGCAAAAATCCCAATTTAAAAAAAAAACAAAAACATTTAAAAAACCCCAAAACAAACAGAAAAACCTGTCCCAGTGCAGGTACTGGCAAAATGACTGAGGTTGTTTCACAAGAGCAGAAACTGTGAAAGACTTGAAATCAACAAGCCCTGTAGGGACCAAAGTGATTCTGTACTCTCAAGCTACTTAAGCAAGGCATGAATACAGCCAAGCAGTAGAGTGGCTGGGTGCACTTTACCTGCTAGAGGAATATGGGTAGACTCAGCTATTTCCTGGCAGACAGAACACTTACCCTTACTGTTGTCACACTCTCAGGGACACACACCTTTCCTCTTAGCTGGTACAAGCTGAGGTACCAGTGATATCAAGAAAAAAATAAAGGGAGAGAAAATCTATAAAGCTCATTTCTTTATTATATCCCTTCTGTTTTTTTTTTTAATTGAAATCCATTAAAAAAATAATGTTTTGGTAAAAAAAGTCAAGTCACTTTTGACCCATGAGGTGAGTTTAACTGAGCTCATGAGAGACACATCAGTAGAGCAGAAGTGCTTGTTATCCAAAAGCTTCCTTACAAATTTGTTTTATTAAAATCCCAAATTAAAGAAGGTGTTGGAATACAGCCTTATGTGCTTTCCTGGATCAGGACTTCTCACTAACATGGAGTCTGTTCTTTTTGTCTCCCTCCCTGCCCCTTTGTTAGTAGGACAGCTCTTGGCTTGTCTCATTGAAGTGACCTCTGTTAAGTGTCAGAGGAGGATTGGGAACTGGGTGTATTATTCTGTTTCTCTGAAAAACAGATTCTGATTATAGCATTTTGTAAATGAGACTTACAGAACTGGATGGCAACAAGATTTGGTGGACAAGTTGTGCAGCAAGCTGAACATTTTGGAACTGTTCATAGGATTATTTTTTTCATATCATTTAGCTAACTGGTGCTGCTTAATGAAATATAATGCAAATGCCAGCAAATTTACCTGATGGTTACCAAGATACTGGACAAACCCTCTTCATTAAAAAAAGCTTAAAGTCAAGCAAAATAGAGGGCAAAAGCTTTGTCAAACATCCACAGGGGCCACACTCTGCTAAGTGCTCAGCACCTGCGAGCTCTTGCAGGAACCAGTGGGATCTAAAAGTGGCCAGTGCTCTTGATGGGTTGCCCAGCTGAAAATGAAACATTAAGGCAAAGAGTGGACCAACAGGGTGCAAAGGCAAGCACTGATTTCTGAGCAAATTAATCTTTTTGCATATCTGTTGTTAAAATAATTCAAAACTCTGTTGACTGCTTGGTGTGGATATTTTTGTTGTTGCTGCTGTTTTAAGTTCTATGAAATGTCGATGTTTGACATGTATCCTTGTTAGGAGTTTACTTCCAAACTGATTCAGTTTGCCGGCAAAGTTTCTGATTACTTGTGGCTATTCTAGATGTGACAGTCAAGTCTCTTGCTAAAGTATCTTGAAAATGGTTGCTGGTTGGGTAACACTGTCTGGGATAGGCTGGATGCTCCCTAAGACTGACCTCCTTCTGAAACCTGGTCATGGGTGAAGAAGTGGAGAGTCTTAGTCTTTTTCCAGTAGATGACCCTGCCAGGGTTCACTGCTTTCACCATATCTGCAAAAAAACCCTGCATGTTCAGGATGTCCAGGTCTTTGCTAACACACAACTAGCTTTGAAACTGTGGGAAGGAATAGAAGTCCTGGGACAAATCCCTGTAGCCAAAACTGCACAGATAAGGTTTGATGCATTTTTTTGTAGTTCTCTGTAACAGGTAAACCCCTCATATAATGCACAAATTGCAGAGGACTAGCAATGTACCTTGTTGGAGCACTTAGCAGAATCTTCAAGGTCACAGCCCTCAAGGTCACTTCATGGTTACAGAATATTTGAAACTATAAGCATAATAGTTTCTGTGAACTTTTGTCAAAAAAATGAAAAGGCTTGTGTATGTGATGTGGGTACAGCTGCTGAGTGTGGCATGCAGCTCACTAGTGCTGTTGGAGTGCTTCACTGGCCAGTTGGAAACCGGTCCAGTAACCGCTCTGAGGGTGACTCTGTACCTGTTCTTTCACACAACAGCATAGGAAACTTGCTGTAGGCAGGTCTGGGACAAGCTGTCCTCCACCTAAATCCTTTCTAATGATTAACAGCTTCAAGATATGCCTGAGCCCTGAAACATGGTCTTTGACATCTCTTCAGAAATGCACTTTGATTCGCTTCCATGCATTTGAATATACCCAGTCACTTTTAAATCACTGCTGAGCTGAAGTACAGGATGCAGTAAAGGAAGCACACATCCAACAGAAGTGTCATTATCTCCAGGACAACTGGTAACACAGGTTGACAGAATCTTATGGTATTTTTTGATCAGCCATAAAAACTGAAATGTAAAGTCTCAATAGCTTTGCTCAGCAAGGACAGAAATAGAGGAGTGAGTCATGTGCTTGAGGAAATTTGAGCATATCTCTAGAGAAATGCAAAGCAAAGCAAACCCTCCCCTGGCCTCCTGCAGTCCTGCAGGAGCTACTGCTTTTTGTACACTGAGATCCATGACTGAGAGAAAACAAGAGGGAGTCTGTCCATCCAACTCCAAGTTCAGTGCATCCAACTCTAACCACGTTGGCCACTCACTTCTGGAATAGCCATCTGATTAAAACATAGCCAGGAATTAACTGATGTTCCTATGTTTGAAAGGCACTTCTGGAATCTAATTATGCTGAGCAAACAGCGAAAATTAATTAAAAATAACTAGATTGAAAAAAGTAGTGGGTTTGGGGTTTGGTTTTTTAAGTTACCATTCAAACATATGATTTTTATTTCTTTGAATATGTTAACCTGCAACACTGAGGAAAAGGGAGAGCTGCAGAATTTATTTCATAAAATTTATTTCATAAATCCATCAACATTACCCAAGGGCCCTGATTATTACTTAATCAAGGTAGAAGATACTAAGTGCCATATTAAAGGAGCAGATTTTGCCATATGAACGATTCACAGACTATTCAGTGCTTTAAAGCTGACTCCATTTTACTTGGCACTGGTTTAAACTCCCCATTTTTGTGTTATATAAAAAATATATGTTAAATAAGTTACCTTGAGGAAACAGATTTGGCCATGCCCTATACTGCAGATGTTCTTCAGAGTGGCCACTCTTGCCATGTATGAAACATTCTTTGGTTGGTTACTTGCCTACCAAAAAGAAAAATAAAATCCTACCTTATATTTTGGCTGAATTTAAACTGATCTTGTCACACAGTTCCAGCAAGAAGGTGAAAACGGTGGCAACTCCCCAGACATACCAGATTTATCTGTAGCATGCCCAAATCTCAACTACTTCCAAAATGACCTGCAGGAGATGGTGCAGGCAGACCCAAATGTGTCTTCCCCTGTTCTGCAGCCCTTACTCTTTAGTCTCCAGTGTTGCAGGTTTATTTTGTTTGAACAAGGTCCCTCGGTGAATTTCCTATTTGCCTCTGTGTGCGTGTTATTTGTGGCAGACACTGTACCTGGTCAGCAGCTCTAGAACTGGAGGCCCTGGACACTATATGCTGGGCTTCAGTGGAAAGAGAGATCTGCTTAATTTTGTCCCAGGTGAAGGAGTCCAGCGGTTCCTAGCCTGGACTACTGGAAGGTTCCCACATCCTCTTTGTCACATTAGTTGAGATGACTTGCAGTAAGAGTTGTCCAGTGAGTGTTAAGAACCTATTGAAAGATCTTAGTTTTATAGTGATATCGTTAGGAAAACAAAATAAACTCTTTAATTGCTAAAAACCAGTATATATGCTGATGCAATGTATTTTGATATTTATTAAATAACCTAGCAGCAGTTGTCACAAAGCATTACAGATGTTATCCCATCACATTCCTGTGTTTCTGAGCTGTGCTGGAAAGCACATAACATGTGTAATCTGGCTACATCTGTGCTCTTGCAACCCTACCCAGGAGTTCCAAGGAAGCACCTAATTTTCTAGGAGTGCTCTTTAACTAATAGATGTATATAAAGCTCAAGTTGCTATGAGCATCACCACAGCTCTGGACAATAACCTGACTTGTGTTCTATACCATCCCTTGAGTTTGTGGTAGCAGTTCTTTTGGCTTTGAGAGTTTGCTCTTGAAAGATGCAGATTCACCTGAATGTTCAAGTATTTCCAGGCATTTAAGAATTAAAGATGGATCTTAACTTTTTCAGAAATTGCTAATGTTTATCAGCACAGCTCCAAGCCCCAGGAATGAAATGGGAGAGTAGCAACAGACCTGCATCCATTTTAATGTAGAAATAAAATGTATTTTCTGTGAAATAAAACCTTAGTTTTACATAGGTTCTTCATTTAAATTCTTTTAACTGTTGGCTAAAACAGGTATTTTACTGGCCCTACTAAAATTTCTAATTGCACTGGCACTTCTAGCATCTGACTTCCATAATCTGCCTCGAAGCAAGCCTGCACTGGTGTAGTCCTTGCTTCAGATTAGAGCCAGGATGTCAGTGCTCACCTGAACAGTCAGGAGTGACTGGCATCTCAAGAGTTCTGGCCATTGTAGCCTGCATGGAAGCTGCAACATCATCCTAGGTCACTGTGGTGGCTCCTCACAGTTGACACGTCGATGAAGCGTAGCACTGCAGTAACAATACCTGTTTTAAATAATAGCACAGGCCTAGTTTAGATTGTTTGGTGATGTGGTTTTTTTTTGGATTCATCACTGCTTTCACTGCACAACAAGGCTCAATGCATCTTCCAGGGCATCGTGCACCTCAGTTTACTCTCAACCCTGTTCTACTCACGGAGAAGCAGTGGAACTGGGATTCCCATTCCTCAGTTAGCCCTGTTCCACCCCTCCCCTTGAAAAACTGGAAAAATCCCAGGGGGTGAGGGACCTACAGAGGACCTTTCAAGGGTATTTGCACTGGCTGTAAATGCAAATGTGTTCTGGGCAGTAGTGTGTCCTGGCCTGCTGCTGTAATGGTGATGGGAGTTACTGCTTTCCCAGCACCTCTGGCTGGGTTACCTCTGCAGGAGTGCAGGAAGGGCAGATACTGACTGAAAAATGGGTTTGCTCCTTTCAAAAATCAACTTAAAAAGGAAAGCTGGACAGTTCTGGCATTTCCTTCCCTGCAGATCTTTTCTGAAATAGCCAGATTTGCATTTATCCTTTTAAAGCACTTTTTTTTTTCCCCAGAGCATTGTAGAAATTGAGATGCCCTTAAATTTACTTGTGGCAGTTAACTCAGCTCCCTGGGCAGTCAGTCAGTCAGCTCAGCTCACTCCCTTACCCTGTAAGAGCAGGAAGACAGCAGCCAGGGCTCTGCTTTGGGCAGTCACTCTACACCCCTGTCAAGTGATCCTGACTGTGTGGCATGCAGGCACAAGGCAAGGCAGAACTCGCCTTCGCCTTTGCAACGGGACCTCCAGCATGGTGTTGGGGTTCAACCAGAGCAGTGCCCCTTTCTGGAAAAAAACAACAACTTGATGGCTGAACCCTTTGTCTTCATCTCTTGGCAAGGCTGGGGAAGCAGAGGAGAGTGTGACAACTCTGACAGCATCGGGATGGGGGTGCCCCAAAGTCTGGACTGAAGGAGCAATCTAGTATTTTTCTTTTGGTGAGCTACATGGAGCTACAATTGGTATTACACAGAGGTGCCCTGTTCACCACCTAACAGAAGGGAAGAGCTACCACCTTGATGGTGGGGTACCCATGCAGGGACTGTGCCCAGGGACAAGGACAGCAACCCCAGGACATGAGCTACTTACTGGGACAGTAAGTAGCTCATGTCCTGCTACTCATGACAGAAAGCTGCATGCTACAAGCTTTTGTCTGTGCTGCTTTTATTGCACTTGCCCTCTTTGCATGGAGCCATGTTGATGCACAGAAATACTTAGCCTTTCCCCTCCCTCTCTCCCCTGACTCCTACATGCATGCATGTTTACTGTATTTATTTTTTTTAATATCTAGTTTAAACTTAAAACCAGTTACTTACTGATAACATAGAACACAATTTGTCTTCATTTTACCAATTTGAAACTGTAGCTGTTGTAAACAGCCCCCCTGCTTTGAGGCAGTGGTAAAACCTCTCTCTTTTTGATGTGACATTTATAGCAACTCTGATGAACTCTGGGACCACTGCAACAGTGGCTCTGCTCCGGGACGGTATTGAGCTGGTTGTGGCAAGCGTGGGAGACAGTCGCGCTCTGCTGTGTCGAAAGGGAAAGGCCATGAAGCTCACCATCGATCACACTCCAGAAAGGAAGGAGGAGAAGGAAAGGTACCTGTCAGCTGATGATGTGGCATCCCAGGGAACAGCCTCAAGTTGGGATGTGCTTGTGTACTCCTGCTGAGTTGGGCCTGGAAGAAAACAGAGTGGAACATAATGCCCTAAGACCATCTCTGAGCTGGCAGAAAGTGGGACAGCCCCAGTTAATTAATTTGGTATTTAGAGGACTGAGAAAGTGGAAAACCCTGTATGAGCATAAACTGTCAGGTACAGAACCACAACCACACAGTTCAGATGTGTCCAAGATTGCCAAGTTGGAGCTGAAGAGATGCTCTGTGGTTCCCAGGTACAGGCTCAGCCTGCCAAGCCACACCCCTTCTGTAGAGCCCTTCAAAAATCCCAGTCACCCCTCGCTCTCCCAGATCAGGTCCCCCATACCCCACTCTATCAGGAGCTAGTGACAGAAATTGGAGATAGAGACAGGGTAATGGTGTGAAGCAGTAACTCATACTGATTTGTTGGTTTGGTTTTTTTTTTCTCTTGTGCCTCTGGACAGGATAAGGAAGTGTGGTGGCTTCGTTGCCTGGAACAGTCTGGGACAGCCTCACGTGAATGGTAGACTTGCAATGACGCGGAGCATAGGAGATTTGGATCTTAAAAACAGTGGTGTGATAGCCCAGCCAGAAACAAAAAGGGTTCAGGTAAAAGAAGGCCTGGTTAGCAGGGACAGCCACATTCGGACTAAGGGGCCTCATAGGTATTTGATGCAGGTGGCAGTACCCACGTGGCATGTGCCCACCTGAAGCCTGATGGCCACACATCAATTTTTTACTTGTGGGAAGTAATCAGAAACTAATTCTAATGAAGTTATTTCATATTATCAGGACAGAAAAGAACCTGTCTCTGGTACTGAATTCAACCAGATCAGCTCCTAAATCCCTTTTATGACAGTACAATATAGGATGAGGGAAGCAAGATAACAAGTGACATCCATTACTGGACTACAAAGGTCTAAGTCTGTTTGGGGTGTGTGGTTAGATGAGCAATTTTGAGGTTAATGCTGATGCAAAACCATCACTGAGAACTAGGTGAGATATGGACGGGCTGGTATACAAAAAAAAAACCAACCCCCAAACATAGAGGTGTGCACCCTTGGGAGGAAGGGCCAAGGAAAGGGCAGGTGCAGGCATCTTACCATAGCTCTGTGGTGGTCCAGATAACAAATGAACCACCCAGAAGGTGCTCAGTACAGTTGCCTTCACCTCTGTGGGCCGGCTGTCCTCTCAGCTCATATCCTGTTGGATACTTTCCCCCACTGCACCTCCCAGGGCACAGGGACTTAGGTTCAGATAACACCACCCCGTAGGCCTGAGGGGCTTAGGGAGAAGACAGGGGTTTTGGGACATGTCTTCCTTGAAATCTGCAGTTTAAGGAAGCATTTTCTTTAATGTATGGATCTGGTCTTTTTGGCCAAAGTGTATTTGGAGAGCTGCTTCTCAGAACTGGAAGCACCTTAGGACACTCCCCTCCAGTACCAGGCACACAGCCTGGGTGGCTGATGGATGTGCTTGAGGTTTCAGGGAGCAGCCTCTGGCTAGCTGACAGTTGGGGGGGTCCAGTTAGTCCTTGCACAGAAAGCAGGAGAGCACAGAGCACCCCCAGAAAACAGAGTTTGTGACAGAGTTAAAAGAAATGAAGGTAATTTGCCTTACAACACTCACTCCATCACTGTGTGTCCTGTGGGCCCTTATTGCAGCTGCACCACGCAGACGACGGCTTCCTGGTCCTTACGACGGACGGTATCAACTTCATGGTGAACAGTCAGGAGATCTGTGACTTCATCAACCAGTGCCATGACCCTGCCGAAGCTGCCCACGTCGTTACTGAGCAGGTAATGCCAGGGCTTCTCTTGGCACCAGATGCTTGCTCTTGGTTTGGGGTTGGTTTTTAAAGAAAACCCAAACAAGTCTACAGCCACACATGTGAGTTGGGCTGTGAGACACAGAGAGTCCCACCAGCTGGCCTTTTCCTTACCCTGGGTCTCACTACATCTGTGCCAGGCATCATTCCAACTAACTTGCTTGGCTCACAGTCCACTGAACCGCGTGGGACTGTCACCACAGTTTATTCCTGAGCTTAGTATCACAGAATTGCAGGGGTTGGAAGGGACCTCCAGAGATCATCGAGTCCAACCCCCTGCCAAAGCAGGGTCCCTAAAGCAGGTCACACAGGTTGACATCCAGATAGGTCTGGAATGTCTCCAGGGAAGGAGACTCCACAAGCCCCCAGGCAGCCTGTCCCAGTGCTCCATGACACACACCATGAAGAAGGTCTTTTCACATATCTTTTGCATATTTTGGAGAAGAGGAGACTGAGGGGTGACCCCATTAATGTCTATAAATATGTAAAGGGTGAGTGTCAGGAGGATGGAACCAGGATCTTCTCGGTGATGGCCAATGACAGGACAAGAGGCAATGGGTTCAAGCTGGAGCAGAGGAGGTTCCATGGGAACATAAGGAGAAACTATTTCCCTGTGAGGGTGCCAGAACCCTGGGACAGGCTGCCCAGAGAAGTTGTGGAGTCTCCTTCTCTGGAGACATTCCAGACCAATCTGGACACGTTCCTG
>VXBZ01006135.1:100483-113796 GCA_013399135.1 Heliornis fulica
CCCAACTTGATGTCATCTGCAAACTTACTGAGGGTGCATTCAATCCCCTTGTCCAGATCATCTATGAAGATGTTGAACAGAAACCACAGCAGTCTGGTCTGCATCACCTCTGGACTCCCTCCTTCCTACAGGTTACTGGTGCAGGTGGAGCACCCAAGCAGAGGTCTACTTTTGCTGCTGGCTGGCTGGCTGTACTGGACTGACATGACTTCTCTAACTACTACTAAGGCACAGTCTTGTTGTGGGCAGTGACTCCTGGTACCCACCCGGACGACTCCATCCGAATGTCCCGTTACGATGACGTTCTGCGTGTCCCACTCATTCATCTCCGACACGAAGCAACACATGATCTGCTGGCTCCGGCCAGTGAAAGTGTTTACACTCGCAGTAGGGCTGCCATTAATGCTCCACACGTGGATGTAAGTGCCAGCACACGATACAATATCCCCCTGCAAAGACAAACACACCTCCTTACTTCAATACAAGTCTCAGGTTTCCTTCAGCAAAACCAGAAGCCATGTTGATTGATAAGCCCAGTTCAGCGATCGAGGCTGGCACTGCTCAGGAAGTTCTAGTCAAGCTGAGTTCAATCACCTAAACAAATCTATAGGACAATAGGGTATATTATTAAGTCTGTACATAGAAACCCAGACTTAGTAGTGACCTGTTTGTGGTATTTACAGCATGCAGTGGGGAGAACAATTCCTGTGGCCAACAGCATGTTGTCAGTACTCACCCTTCTCACTTTGCAAACACTGATCACCACAGAATCACAGGATGTCAGGAGTTGGAAGGGACCTTGAAAGATCATCTAGTCCAACCCCCCCAACCAAGCAGGATCATCTAGAGTAGATCACACAGGAACGTGTCCAGATTGGTCTTGAATGTCTCCAGAGAAGGAGACTCCACAACCTCTCTGGGCAGCCTGTTCCAGTGATCTGGCACCCTCACAAGGAGATAGTTTTTCCTTACGTTCCCATGGAACCCCCTCTGCTCCAGCTTGGATGCACTGACCCTTGTCCTATCACTGGTCATCCCTGAGAAGAGCCTGGATCCATCCTCCTGACACTCACCCTTTACATATTNCCTCCTGACACTCACCCTTTGCATATTTATAGACATTAATGAGGTCACCCCTCAGTCTCCTCCAAGCTCCAGAGACCCAGCTCCCTCAGCCTGTCCTCAGAAGGAAGATGTTCCACTCCATCATCTTATCTTGGTGGCCCTGCACTGGGCTCTCTCAATGAGTTCTGTGTCCTTCTGGAACTGAGGGGCCCAGAACTGGACACAATACTCCAGGTGGGGTCTCACCAGGGAAGAGAAGAGGGAAACAAGGACCTCTCTTGACCTACTGTCCACCCCCCTTCTAATCCACCCCAGGATGCCATCGGCCTTACTGGCCACGAGGGCCCATTGCTGGCTCATGGTCATCTTGCCATCCACCAGGACAGGACCCCCAGGTCCCTCTCATGTTGACTCTGCTCTTTTTCACCACAAGTGCCACCTTAGTTTGCTTCTCTATTGGAAGAAGAGCAAGAAATGCTCCAAACGAATGGAGAGGGGACACGGGAGCTGCAGGCCAACACCCTGGCGAGGCTTCAGCACCAGACTACTCCCAGCTTACATACTCTGTCTCTTGGTGTCCACCACATTGGATTATAGCCCCATTATGTCTTGATTTCAACCACTACAGCAGCTGCAGTTGCAACACAGTCCATCACCCCTGATGGACCACCTCCATGAAGTTTCAGCTCAGGCAAATTCTTCTGACATGAATGGGAGGTGGATAAACAGCAACTGAGAAAAGCTTTTAGGAGATGTCTTTTCTGCTACAGCTGTCACTGCAGCTTCATCCAAGGTATCTCTGCTTCCTTTGAATTAAGTGTAAGAGAACAGAAGTCAACCAAGGCCACACATCAAAACCTTCCCTTCGCTCCCGTGGCAGGTTTGACAGCCCGCCTGGAACTCCACACTGCTGCCAGCCCTGCTCAACTCCAGGTGCTCACGTGGAACAGACCCACGCACGCCTCTGAAGGCAAGACTCCAGTTATTGGTTAAACCAGCTGATGAGCTTTCTGATGAGTTACACAAGTTTGGCCAAACAGAAAAGCACAGTTTGCTGTTCTCTGGTGTAACAACTTGTGACCTTTGAACTGTCCCCACTGCACATGGGGAAACGTCACTCGGTCCTTACCGTCAACTCGTTTATACAGAGTGCTGAAACTGGAGCCCTGTGACCTCGAAGCTGTGTCAGGAAGGAGAGTTTGTTCAAGTCCCAGATGATGCAGGTGCGGTCCCGTGAGCCGCTCACAATGATGTGGTAGGCTAGAGACGCCGTCAAGCACGTGACCGTGTCAGTATGACCCAGTAGCGCCTGCAAAACAACACAGTCACGGGGAGAAAAACATTCATCAAGCACTGGAATGGTCTACCCAGGGAGGGGGTTGAGTCCCCATCCCTGGAGGGGTTTAACAGACGGGGAGATGCGGTGCTTGAGGACATGGTCTAAGGGTAGACTTGGTGGCAGTAGGTTAATGGTTGGACTGGGTGATCTTAGGGGTCTTTTCCAGCCTTAACAATTCTGTGATTCTAAGAAGCTCGTAGCCATCAGGGTAGAGCATGACAATGACTACACTCACTTCTCTGAAAAGATTCAGATAATGTACACATGAATATCCCATCAGAAGATGCAAATGACTTAGGAATATTCAGCTGGTGAGTATTTTCATAATTGGAAATGACAGGAGTAATATTTCTTTCCATTTAAAAAGTATCCTGACAAAACAAACATCAAGGGTCTACTGTTATACAGCCTTTCCTAAAACCCAAACCAACCCAAAAATAAAGTTCCAACCCATTCTGTAGCCTCTTTACAGCAGCAGTTTTGTGTTCCAGGCTGCCCCAGACATTACATGCTGGAAACAGATATTCTCTGTCAAGATAAACTGACTCCTCTATAAACTTGTGTTGATGTCTGAGAAAGGTAAAAATAACAAGTTGTATCTAAAAGTCAATTTGAAGGAAGGGAAAATTCATAGTAGATCCTGCTTTTACATTTCAGGCTTAACCTTTCCATTGGGACAGGAGTCTGGAATAGAGTCAGGTTAATGCAGTTGACTGTTATAAATCACTGGCTGAAGTACAGTAAAAGGCCTTCGTTACGCTACCCTGAAATTCAAGATCACAGAATCACAGCATGTCAGGAGTTGGAAGGGACCTCAAAAGATCATCCAGTCCAACCCCCTGCCTGAGCAGGATCATCTAGATTAGATCACACAGGAACATGTCCAGATTGGTCTGGAATGTCTCCAGAGAAGGAGACCTCAAAACCCCGGTCATCCTGCTGTCCCCCAGGACCCCCATGTCCCTCTCCCCTACACTGCTCTCCAACAGGTCAGTCCCCAACCTCTCCTGGTCCCTGGGGTTGTTCCTACCCAGATGCCAGACCCTGTCCTTGCTCTTGTTCCATCTCATTCCATCTCTCCCGGCCCAACTCTCCAGCCTGGCTGAGTCTTGTTGAATGGCAGCACAACCTTCTGGGGTGTCACCACCCCTCCCAGCTTGGGGTCATCAGCAAAGTTGCTGACTGTGCACTCTATTCCCTCATCCAGGTTATCAATGAAAACACTGAGCCATACTGGTCCCAATACCAACCCTTGAGGAACTCCACTAGTTCCAGGCCTCCAGCCAGACTCTGCCCCATTAATGACAACTCTCTCACTTCTTCCCTTCAACCAGCTCTCCATCCACCTCACCAATCTGCCCTCCAGGCCACACCAGATACAGTGTTTTATCCTGTTCCATTCTCAAGGAAGTGGAAGGTTGTTTGAGACAGCATAAGGGAAGTTATTAAACAATTCTCTAAATTTCTTCTCTTAAGTTTCAATGGAAACTTTTCCTCTAGAAAAGTCCTGCTATTGGGATGCTGACAGGAAGAGTAAACAATTAACTAATTACCTATAACACACAGCCTCCAGAATATTTTGGGGTAGCTGTTTGGTTTGTTTGTGGCAGGTTTTGGGTGTTGGTGCTGGGTTTGGTTGGGTTTTAGCAAACACACCAGACAGTCTGCACTTTGCTGCAACGGAGTTCAAAGCACTGGCGTCCCTTTGCTTGATTAAAAGTTGATGATTTGAATTAACAGAGCAACAGCAACTTCAAATAATCCTAAACAAATAAACTCTGCTCCACAAACATCACTGCCAGAACCAGCAAGGCTGTGCATAGAAGGGTAATTGAAAGATATAATTTTAAAAGGAAAAGTAAACCAGTAAAATTAACCTTTAAGACAGTCTCCTTCACTGCCCTCCCCAAGAGCTTTCAGGTGGGGGTGTTGTACATACACTACCATAAAGCAGATGACTTTCATAATTACTTTCCTTTTTTATAATATAATTTATGTTTAAGGCAACTTTACTGTATCTTACCTGTTTCAGTGTGAGGGCTTTAGCTTTCTCTTTGGAGATGCCCATCTCCCACACGCACACCGCTGTGCTTGTTCCTCCAGTGATAACTAGTTTGGGGTTGGGGCAAATAGCACAAAGTATCTGGCCCCATTCTGACAAACATTCATAAACAATTACTGCCTAAAAATAAAGAAAAAGAGAAATTACATGTAGGATTAGTGTTTTACAGGATAAAAAAAGAAACCTGATTGCCACACAGCGTGCTGGACCGTTAAGTAACCAGGACATGGCTGCTGTTATGTGGATTTTCCTCAACCAGAAGCAATTCCAGCTTCTGCCATAAGATGCCTACTGAGAAAATGGGAGGGATGAGCTTTAATTGCATCGACTCAAATCACTCATGTCTTGCAGGTCTGGTAAAAAGCTGTTATTAATTGGCTTATGTCATTCTGCCAGTGTTCTGATGAAGATCAGCAGACAGGGAGTGATCAAACACATGCAGTACAAGATTACTCCATTCACACATGAAATGAATTTCAATGTTAAATTATTTATTTTTTATACTATGGAGTACTAATTGCTTTTGGTACATTTAACACTGGAACAAATCTCCAATTACAAACCTTGTCTGACTCGTAGGTACCCAGCCTACAGCTGAGGTCTGCGTAGCCCCAGGCAAACGTTTTATTCCACGTCGGTGGGATCAGAACCTTATTCTGTTCCACTGCCAGAATGCCTTTGTCAGTGCACACAATCTGTCCCACAGGCTCCTTCAGCTCTGCAAAAGAAGATGGGGTCATGTTCTATTATCACAGAATCCCCTGGGGTGGAAGAAACCTGTAAGAGCATCGAGTCCAACCCCAGCCTGACCCTGCCCAGGCCACCTCTAGACCATGGCCTTCAGCACCTCATCTCTTGGCCTTTCCAATCCCTCCAGGTTTGGGGACTCCACNGAGTTCCAGAGCTCCCTCAGCTGCTCCTTGGAGGACTTGTGCTCCAGACCCTTCCCCAGAGTTCCCTCAGCTGCTCCTCAGAGGACTTATGCCCCAGAACCTTCCCCAGCTCCCTCACCCTTCTCTGGTCACACTCCAGCATCTCAACATCCTTCCTGGAGTGAGGGGCCCAAACCTGCCCCCAGCACTCAAGGTGCAGCCTCACCAGAGCTGAGGACAATGGAACAATCCCTTCCCTGCTCCTGCTGGTCACACCATTCCTGACACAGGCCAGGATGCCACTGGCCTTGTTGGCCACCTGGGCACACTGCTGGCTCATGGTAAGCTGGCTATCAATCATTGGTAGCACATAATACTATATGATCCCATTAAAATACCCAGTGCTCTGTAAAAGCAGGAGCTCTGTATCTGCTGTGTTACACAAATCTTGGTTTCATCTTTGGCAACACCAAGGCAGGGCTAAGCACCAGCAGTGGTGGTGAGAACGCCCTGAAGACCAGAGACATCTCTGATCCCACGTGCAATGCTGGACAAGTTGTTCTACAGACAGGATGTTTGTGGTCACTAAAAGCCCTGAAAACGGTGCAATCAGGAGTAAGAAGTTTCTGGCATGAATTGCAACATCTCAGCCAAGTGTTTGCACAAGCTACACTCCTGACTGCAGTCCATGGTGTCCTATGTGTCTGTCCCCAAACTTTGCAAATTAGTTTTCTAATTTCCTGGGTAATAAATAGTACATCCTCTCTTTACAGCAAGCAGGCAGGCAGGGGTTCATTCAATCAACTGGGAAAGAAATCACAGTACAGCATTTACCTGACCACTAACTTCTGTTCAGTGTCAGATAGGGAGTCAAACCTCACCTCTGTCATCTCTGTGCAGCTATCAACACCCCTCCTTCCTGCCAACATTTCTCAGTATTTTCTGGCACTGTGATAAAGAATCCTGCTGTGAAATTCACAAAAATTGAGGCTATCACAGGCTCAGAAGCAGCGTGCCCTGAGTGCTGTTTGTTCAAACAAAAGAGGTTCTTGGGCCCGATTTTATCCCTCTGTTTTGGAGAAGTTGTATTAAACCCACACAGATTTGATGCTTCCCAAGTGCACCTGAATGTGGCTGTGAAATAACTTGTACAGCATTAGGATACTTTAAATTTATCCTTCTCATAAAATAAGGCCATTAAGCACATTAGAACTCAGCAAACCATGGAAAAGGATGACCTTGCTGAGACTCTGATTGCTCTGGCAAATAAACAAGAGTCATCCCTGTGGTTTTACAGTTTACCTTTCACTGGGGCAAGAGATGGTCGCAGGTTATCCAAGTGATGGAAGAAAATCTTGTCACTTGTGGAACCAGGGGGCATGGAGGTTCCCACCACCTCTCCGTTCAGTCGGCTTCTAACACGCTTTGGTGGGTGTGGCTTTTTAAAGAGCTGAAATCCATCAAGAAATTAGCATTAAAAATGACAGGTTTTCAAGTGAAGAAGCTTAAAAAGATCACTGCTATGTCCAATTTACCTTTCAAAGGTTCTCCAGGTCAGCAAATGTTACTTAATTGTTCTCAGGATTCACTAGTAACTTAAAATCATAGAGCCATAGAATGTGTTAGGTTGGAAGGGACCTTCCAAGGCCACCCTGCAGTGAGCAGGGACATCTTCACTAGAGCAGGTTGCTCAGAGCCCCATCCAGCCTGACCTTGAATGTCTCCAGGGATGGGGCCTCCACCACCTCTCTGGGCAACCCAAGCCAGGGATCTACCAGCCTCAGAGGGAAGAACTTCCCAATATCCAAGCAAAATCTCCCCTTTTCTAGTTTAAAACCATCACCCCTTGTCCTCTTGCTTTTTATGACAACCATTTCAGTAAATCTTGGGCAAAGAATATGAAACCCAACATGGACTTAACAAGTAGAGTGCTATTAAGGCCACCTCCAGTTGCAAAACCAGTGGAAATAAAGCAAGACAACCACCCCCAAATTTGATGGGGTATTAAACTCTAACCAAAAGCAATGAAACAAACTGTCCCACAAGCAGCAGCTCATGCACCTGGCAAGTGGCCAGGCTACCAAAGGACAGTGTAACAGCGTGGGCAGGCAGGCATGTACTGAACCATGTAGTACAATCCCACCCAGGAAACATATCTGAGCACCTGATGATCTTCTGCTGAGCTTCTCATTACATGGGATTGAATTCCCATGTCACAGTGACCATTCCAGGTATCTCAGATGGTGTTAAACACTCTGGTCATTGCTTCTGATAAGCCATGATCATCAATGACAGCGTTTTAGCATGTGATAAATTCATAAGAACCATCTTGGATAGTAGTTTCTATGTATTATAATATGTAAATAACAAATGTTTTGTCATGCTGAGTGGTCTTTTGTAAGAGTCTGGTTACTCTCTTGCTGAGAGGCTAATACAGCACTGCCTGCCCAAAGGTGTGAGGTCCCTCTCACCTGCACTGCTCTCCACCAGGCCAGTCCCCACCCTCTCCTGCTCCCTGGGGTTGTTCCTCCCCAGATGCCAGACCCTGCCCTTGCCCTTGTTCAATCTCATCCCATCTCTCCCTGCCCAGCTCTCCAGCCTGTTAAACGGCAGCACAACCTTCTGGGGTGTCACCACCCCTCCCAGCTTGGGGCCATCTGTTCAGCTGGCTCTAGCTGGGCTGTGTCTGATTATCATCACAGGAAATATCCTACAGCTCTCCTGAACCATGATGTGCTGCTGTAGTCTGGTTCCCAACACGTGGGTCAGGCTCCCAGCAAATTGCTGAAGGTAATTATTTAATGTCATCTCTTAAAAAAAAAGGCAAAATTTAAAGCTGTACCAAAAAGTCATCTATATAGCTCCTTTACTACAGCTAGCCTACAAAAGTCAATCTTCCTAATTGAAATGTTGAGATTTTAATTTTCAACAGATTTTTAAAATAAGGTGTTGCCAAGCCCTGCAGAATGCCAAAAGACTGATCTAAGGAGAAACAAAAAGAGCCATCAGAAGTTAGAGAAACTACTTTATTCCAGGATAAGTTAAAATACTAAACACTAGGCATTACTTTGAAGTTATACATCCACTACTCCCTTTGACTTGGCAGCTGGGACATACTTTTTCCTTTTTAGCTGATTTTAGAGTGGAATTGTACTTCATTTCACCTCTATTCTAAAGTGCAAAGGGGAAAAAAAAAGACATTTCTAATTTCACAAGCAAGCCCCAAACTTGATTTTCTTGGATTTACCATGTATCCCAGCATGAGTTCTGCTGTTATTTATGGAAAAAACACTCCCAGGATGTTTCACACCTGAACACTTTCCTGTTCTATAAGAATACATTTCAATCAGTGTCATCTGGCAGTGAGAATTCTATGAAGGCTATACCTGCTTTGGTATCTGTCCAAAGTTATTAATGAATCCTATGGTAGCAGTCTCTTTTAATGGATCATTGATGTTATATATGTCCACTTGGCCCTCATAGAAGAGATGGTGAAAGACATTTACAGCTTCTACTGCAGCAGGCCCTTGCTGTTTGTAGCCAAAGATCAAGTCAATCCACTCATGCAGATGTGCACTCACAAAGTCACATTCCAGAGCCTGAAATTCAAAAGGCACATATTAAAACTAGCCTCACTGGGTCACTGGTTGAGCCTACAATCTACAGCACAAAGAAAAATAAAGAACATATAGTTTGTCTTAACTTGTTATATTTTGATAGAGCTTTTCATGGAAGCTATTCCTGCCTCAGTGTAATCCCTAGTCAAAAAGAAAGGGGAGGAAACACCAGCCCAGAACTCAGGGGCTGGCTAGTAGCTCTGACTGCACGAATTGAGTGTAGATTAACATGTAGTTGTAAGTCCTAATTAACATTTTCTCTTGTCATTATGAAAATGCAGATTACCTCCCGATGCACTCTGATAAATTCACGAGGATCTCCTTTTGCCCATGGGGGCAGTATCACATCACCAAGTTTAGTGCCATTTTGTTTGCAACCTATTCAAAAAAAGAAAAAAAAAATGGGAGCAAAGCAATGTAACTGCATTGCAACAGTGAACAAAACTGTATTAAAAAAATCAAATCCTAAGACCTGTCCTTTATAAAACAAGCCATTTCAGTCTTTTCTTTAAAATACCATTTCATTTTCATATGCCAGGCAATAAAACATGAAAGCTACATTCAGCTGTTTATGTGAAGATTGCTTGAAGGAGTAAGAACTCAAATATTCCATGGTAAGACATTTGAAGATGCTTGTGTTTCACCATTTTCTCATCAAAACACTGGCCTTTAGCTAGAGGTGCTGATTAGACTGCTCCTCCTCAGTCTTCACAACTTCACAATGCATAGTCTGAACCCAAAACCTTTATCAACCCATCAACATGATGATTTTGTCTTTATTTTTCTAACTTCTGCTATTCTTTCCCTGCTGTGGGAAAGACCTACTGAAGTGCACAAAGTTAGTGAAATCAGCAGTCAGTAAAACAACCTCCTGTGGTCATGGACAACCAGAATCTTGTTTTGTTGGTCTAGCTCAAACATTGAGTGGCCAACCCTGCTACCAGGAACCAAGCAGCTGTCCATCCAGCACCCAGAGGAACTAGCACAGCGAGGTTCATCTCTGATCTCTCTGCTTCCTCCTTGTTCCTATGCTAGGATGAAAACTAGAAGAAGACATAAAAGAGGGCACAAGTGCCTGTAGCTGTTATGAGTTTAGTATGTATGTAGCAGTGGTGCCATCAACTGAAAAATAAATGCCAAGACAGCGTACTGGAAAGCTACTGGGGAGCCTTGGAGGCAGAGTATTTCATCCCAGGACTTATTTTCTACACAGTACACTCACTAAGAAGGAATGGGATTATTGCTTCACCCATGAAAATGCCTACACATCAGAACAGGCTAAAGCTTCATCCCCTAACCTGTAAGGGCTAACTGGCACCCCCACCAGCTGCACACCCAAGGATATCAGTGACTCCCCATGGCCACATACATTCATCTGGGGCTTGGACAGCCCTGTTCTGCTGGATATTAAACAGTGGCATGCTGCAACTACTACAACTGTGTTTGTTAAGACTTCCCAGTTACATTCTTGTTTTGTTGCCAAAAGACAATGCCAAAATTTCTATTAGAGGAATCCCAACAACTTTCCAAGTTTCCATAGTACACAAGTACTAAGTGCACTGTTCCAACAAAAATACTGCTTCCATCACCAGACTTCAACTCTTCTGCTCCTTATCTGGGGGGAAGGGGAGCAGGGCTGCTGCAGATTAAGAGAATCGAAAGTGTCACACAGTGTTTGAGATGTTCATAACAAAGGTGTTCTACTCTTGTTCCAAATGGTCAGTGAGGAATTGCCAGGATCAAGTTAAATGGAGAAAAAGGTGAAGAGGAGAAAATCCAAGTGAAACAGATCCTTTCCACCCCTGTTACAGGACACTTCCCTCATGGACTGGCTGGCACCGCTCTCGTGCCACCTGTAGCAACTCTACCAAGCTCTTTCTGCTTACCTAAGTCAAAATTGTTGGAATTGAGGAGGAACTCAGGGAGGTAGAAGAACTCTGGGATGAGCTCCTTCACGTCCGCCATGTTGTGCTTCGATGCTGAGTACCAAGCCTCCCGCACGCTGTGAAACATCCGGTCAGCCAGGTCGAAGTGACCACCCTGCGAGACAGAGTGAGAAGCATCTCATCATCAAAGCATCTCTCAGCACAGCAGATTTTGCCAAGGTTGCAAAAGAAACATCCTCTGCCTAATAAAGACACTACATGATGTAGCACATTGCTTCTTCTGACACATTAATAATAAACATCAAGCCTGGAGACAAACAGAATTCGAAGGGTCATGTAGTCCTATTTTAGTTTCCTGCAGAGAAACACAGATCTGTTTTGTCTCATGGCTTTTGTCTAGGAAAATATTTGACATGTAACATTACAAATCCCATCACCAATCGAACTGGTAAACAATTCCAGGCTCTGTGAATGTTTATTTTAACACTCAGTACTAAACTGGCTCTTTGGATAGACAAATTGGTTTAAAATAATCTTTCAACACCTTCAGTACAGAACTAAACAACTGGTGTGTGATTCTTTCAACAAGAGAAAGCAAGGCAACTGAAGTATTTTTCACACTCAAATTAGCTTTAGTTTTTGTCTGCTGATATTTTTGTTCTCCATACATTTAGGAAAGTGTTCAAATAGCAAGAAAAAAAATGCAAATTCCATTTCATCTTTTACAAAGAAACATCAAAAACCTCCCAGGCAGTAACGACTCTGCTTAAAAATATTTCTTCTATCACTTATGATGAAAACAAATCAGGCTGATCAAAACAAATATGATGGATCATCTTTTCACGTAGGTCTCAAAGGTACAGCAGAAAAGAAACACAAACCAGAGTGATGGAATTCTTACCTGTAACCTTAAGAAAATCTGAGTGAACGGCTCCATCCGGACAAGATAGGAAGCCACTATCATGGCTGATGAATAGTGGGTCCCGTAGTGGTAAGCTGGGGTTTCCCCTGCAGAAGGTTAAAAAACATAACCAGAATAAAGCAGTTAGGTGACAGGATCAGTACTAACTGGAAAAAAGAAAAAAAAAAAAAAAAGAGGTTATTAGTGCTGCATTTTAATTATTCTGTCACCCTGGACACATTTAGAATTGGCATTTGTAATTTTCATTCTTGAGAAAACTGAAAGTTTTATGTTTCATCATGGGCATCACTTGAGTCCTGGCTGCAGTCCAGTAGCCCTAATTCAAGGAGCTTCTGCAGAGCCATACTAAATGGTCAGTCCTTTTAAATTTTAACTAACTGAAACATTGCAGCACAGATAATTAGGATTTCTGCTGAAGAAACACTTTTTTAATTTAGATTTTAGTTTTATTTGTTACTGTGGAATTAAAAGCTTGGGCAGAAATACATCTCAGAATTGCTGGCTACAGATTGTGCACAGATTTTACTTATTTCATTTCCTGGCAAAAAGTCTGCAGAAATGCAGCAGAACATACTCAGTTCTTTTCCAGAAATGAAGGTCCTTGCTACCTGCTGCTGTTTGATACAGAACAGTGCTGCAGTACACAAAGATTTTGAACCAGATGATCTCTGAGGTCCCTTCCAACACAAAGCATTTTATGATTCTGTGATTTAACAGCTGCTTTGCTAAACACAGTTTTATTTTCAATATCTAATGAAGCTCTAAAATCAACACCTAACTTAACTGCATTTCATTCTGAGTACATTTTAACTAAGAAAATGCTGTTTCCTTAGAAAAAAATACCCCATGCATTAAGATAGAGTACTGCTAATGCAGAAGTAGTCTCATTCCTTTGTATAACTAACTTGCAGCAGCACTCAAACTCTATTTGTAGGAACAGCTGGTTGCTCCCTGTGCCTGCTCATTCCAGCCTTTAGACAATGTTAAAGTGTTCTGAACATACAACTGCTTTCTCTTTATTTTTACATATAAAAAAGAGCTGTAACTTGCACTTAAACAACACAGCAAGAAAATCAGCACTCCTTCACCCTAGTTTTATGATTTGTTGGAGAGTTGCTGAAAATCACAGTAGTTCCATATGTCCACATCCAAGTCTCGACCCATACTATGAAAGTCCATGTGACAGGCACATGTTGTTCTGCTGCCTTGTGCCATGAATCATTACTTACCATTGGGATCCTCCCAGTCTTTGTATCGCTTCTTGTACTGGGCTAACCTGTCTTCTGTTTGAGCTCCCATGGGCTTGGCCAGGTTTCTGAATGTCTTGGGATTTGTAAGATCCAATTCCTTTATAAAAAACAACAAAAAACCCAAACCAAAGAGACACCAGTTTTATAAAAGATAAAGCAAACCAAAGCCAAACACGTTCAACGCTGCTGATTACCATATTTAACACCATATACCTCCTTAAGGAGTCAGCTTTGTTTTTTACAAACAGCTGGTGCAATATTGGATATGCTTAAAACAGTCCTTCAGTCTGATCTACTTTA